>JACATO010000964.1:60000-150478 GCA_018389105.1 Nautilus pompilius | reverse complement strand
GCTTGTTCATGGTCAGTGGTGAGATCTGACGGGGAAACCGATGTCGGTCACTGCACACATTCGGTACGGCGGTGATGAGTTCTGTACAGACAACCCCCGTCTTTGCTGGAGAAGAAGGCTGGTGACGGAGTTTCCGGAGAGAGCCCGGATGACGCACGTACAGCTGTCCAATTACAAGTGACGCAGCCTCTTCCGCCCACGAACCAAGCGTCAGCGCAGCACGGGAAAGTTGGCTGAGCCTGGCCGGCCAAGCAAATACGAGCATCTGGTTTTGGAGAATCCGGACCGATTATCGCAGATTACAGATGACAAGCCGTCGTCACCGCTGCTTTGTCGTTGTTGTTGTTGTTGTCTCCACTCGTGGTCAAGGACAAGCTCGGAGGGCCGCGGCCAGACACGGAGGCGGGTGTTTGGACTTCTCTTGGTGGAATCTGGGACGTGGCCTCGACACAAACGCCTGCAGGGTTCCCGTCTGCCCTGACTGTCTCCTGCATACTTTGGCAGCGCCAACCAGGTCGGAATTCGGCTCCCCGACTGCGCTGAGTATTTTTTATTTTATTGGTGGGGCGCCGCCAACGGTCCAGCCGACCTTGTGAGCGACCCGGTCGTGTTGCTAATCTGCTGACCGCTTCCGAGGTGTACACGTAGCCGTCATGGGCCACGTGGGAGTGGTGAACCTTGCCGTTCTCTCAATGACCTCTACGTTGATTTCTACACGGGATTTTAGAAATAAAATCTATGTTCAAAATTTTAAAATATTGATTATTTATATTTAATTTAATACATCTGTTTATTTCAAGATTTTACGAGCCGGTAAATTTGTCCACTATATTTGATTAGGGAAAATGCAGGAATACAATTCAGGAAAAAGCTGACTTAGAGAACAAATTATATACACACTCTCAACATTTCTATGTAGGAAATCATTATTTAAATTTACATTACAAGTTTTCGTTTAAAAATATAGATGCATTTTATTTACATCAGGGGGCATCATAAAGTTGGCTAAGGGGCCCTCGACATGGCCACCACTCTTTGGTGGCTTATTCATAGAGTTAGTTCCCTTTATTCCGAAACTCTTTGAATCGAGAATGAAATCGTAAAAGTCCTTCTTTCAGGAGAACAGCGTGATTCCTAGTGGTCTCTCTGCGAACCTGTCGGTTTTTATATAAAATATTCTTTTTCTTAAAATTATGTCTCGGTCCCTTCGGAAAACAGAAACTTCTGGATTCTCCCCTGAAGACACCTGTGCCCACAGCCCATTCTGGAGACTTGTAATCGTATAGTTCGCATCAAACCTTCAGCGACCAACCACCACAACCCCGACTCTCGCTCGCGCTCTCGCTCTCAGCGCGCTCGCGCTGGCGAGAATCGCGCGCGGCCCCATGCTTCCCCGCCCGAACCAACGCGCCTCTAGTCGATAGCTCTCTATAGAGAGCTCGCTCTCTCTCGCTCTAGCGCCTCAAAGCCCATCCTCTACCTCCCTACCAACCGCTATCTCTCTCGTCGATCGCTAGATTGCTCTGCTCTCTCTCTCTCTCTCTCTCCCCTCCATCTCTCCCTCCCTACCAAAACCTCTCTCTCTCTCTCTCTCTCTCTCTCTCCATCTCTCTCTCCCATCTCTCCCTCCCTACCAACCTCTCTCTCTCTTCTCTCTCTCTATTTGCTTTTATTTGCAAAAGGAAAAAAATGTTGTCCAATTCAAAGAATTTTTGCCAAACCTGAAGGAAAATGAATAAGACAAAATCAGATATTAATAAATAAATGTAAATAAGATCTCGATATTTATTCTAATATTGAATTAGATCCTAAATAAAGAACTTTTAACTTGGAAAAGGACAAAATTTCAGTCCAAATGCTCTACATAATCAAATCAAAATTTGACTTTTAAAAAAACAATTCTAACTAACACAGAAATTTACAAGCGTACAGACTTGGTTGGTTTTCGGTTATAAATCTCTAAATTTTTGTTGCATGAACCCGAACCTGCGGAGAACAAGGTGAACATCTCCTTGGTGAAAGGTCACCACAATTGGATGTAAATAATAAGTCGACTGTTCAAAAAAAAAAAAACACTTGCAATATAAATTTTACATAACAATTATCTTACCAATAATTTTTTGTTTTTGTTTTTTTTTCTTTTACTTAAAATGTCAAAAAATACAAACAAATGGAGTGGGTCCCCCCCCCCCATTTCTCAGTTAACGGGGCCACATCCCAGGTGGGAGGAGGCGCAGCCAATTTTAACACCCTGTGTGAATTCGCCGAATAGCACCTCCAGAAACTTCTTCTAGTGAATCCATTATGTATATATAAAAAGACCCCTTTATTTTCATCTATAGGGAGACATCGTAAACACAGATTACACCAACATAAATACGAGTTAGAATCGACATTCTCATTTTATTTCAGATATTATGACTGATTCGTAGACTGATGAGGAAAAATATACTGGGTCGACTCAGCAACATCGCGAGATAGATGCTATTGCTGTCGCGCATGCGCTCTGCGACATTAGAGGATCACCCGCCCCCATCTTACGACCCTCCGCTCGTGTCAACGCAGTCACGATGGCGGACTCTTGGTACTGTAACAAGAACATCTTTTACGCTGGTGGAGCAAAGATGTCGATGAATGCGAGTCTATCCGGTTGTTTTAAGTGTAATTAGTCCCACCCCGACCCACTTTATCATTTACAAGCTTCTCTCCCACGTCATCACTGCATAGTTAGACCTTCACGAGAAACTACAGCCGCAATCTTCTAAACGACGAGTAATTATGTCCAAGAGGATGCAAGCTTACGACTTCTGTCCAAATTTTACATGAACAAAAGGAAACGTTTGCAACAACAACAACAACAATAAAAAAAGAGGAAAAGGAAATTAACAGATTGTGAGCCTTAAGAAGGAAAAAAAAAAACAATCAGCCAAAATGTCGGGTGGTTTTTAGATAAAGATATAAAAGCATTTATAACAATTTAGGTCGGCATACTAGGGAAAAAACTTGCGGAGCAGCAGTCCGGTAATTAGAATGCTAAGGTCGAAGGGTCAGGGTTCGAATCCGGGTCGGAAACGGCCTGGGTTCGGCGCTCCGTCTTTGTATGTATGGTTTCTTCTCCATCCTCCAGCCGCACGGGTTTTCTCTCTCACATCCAAAAACGAAGAACTCTGGCGGAGATTTCTTTTCCGAGCCATGCGCGCTTTCTCTCCAATCTGGATTAGTTCACCGTGGAAGAAGACTCGACCTTTACCCATTTCTAATTTCCACTGGAAGCGGAGCTTGCTGCCTCCTGCTGGGGGCTGGAATGCAGAGCGCGAGAGAGAATCGCTATAAATAGCCGAGAATGTGCATGGGAATAGCCCGGATGTAGACCCGTGAGAGCAGAGAATACAAGCAGGACTTCGTTCGTTTAAATATACTCAGCGTTGATTTACAACTTTGACGTTTTAAACCTGATGAATATTCATACGCAGTCTTTTATAAAAATTCTGTTTGCATGATATGAGTGGCGCCTGGCATAGAAACCGTAGACTTTTCTTGCCCCAAAGTGCTTGGAATCATGTGAACCACTCGTGTGCCAACAACGGATTTCATGGTAATGTTTGCTGAATATTTGACGGGAGCAAGAAAAATGTATCAGACAGGAGAGAAACCTGGGGAAGATCAAATTACAAAAACATCTCTCTCTAATCTCTCTCTCTCTCATTCTCTCTCTCTCATTCTCTCTCCATCTCCATCTCCCTCTCTAATGAGATCATCTCTCTGTGTACTGACGTCATCTCTGTGTATTGACGTCGTATTTCTCTCCATCTCCCTCTCTAATGACGTCATCTTTCTCTGTACTGACGTCATCTCTCTGTGTATTGACGTCATCTCTGTGTATTGACGTCATATTTCTCTCATCTCCCCCTCTAATGACGTCATCTTTTCTCTGTACTGACGTCATCTCTCTGTGTATTGACGTCATATTTCTCTCCATCTCCCTCTCTAATCTCTCTGTGTACTGACGCCATCTCTCTCTGTACTGACGTCATCTCTCTGTGTATTGACGTCATATTTCTCTCCATCTCCCTCTCTAATCTCTCTGTGTACTGACGCCATCTCTCTCTGTACTGACGTCATCTCTGTGTATTGACGTCATCTATTTCTCTCCATCTCCCTCTCTAATGACGTCATCTCTTCTCTGTACTGACGTCATCTCTCTGTGTATTGACGTCATATTTCCTCCAATCCCTCTCTAATCTCTCTGTGTACTGACGCCATCTCTCTTGTACTGACGTCATCTCTCTGTGTATTGACGTCATATTTCTCTCCATCTCCCTCTCTAATGACGTCATCTTTCTCTGTACTGACGTCATCTCTCTGTGTATTGACGTCATCTCTGTGTATTGACGTCATATTTCTCTCCATCTCCCCCTCTAATGACGTCATCTTTCTCTGTACTGACGTCATCTCTCTGTGTATTGACGTCATATTTCTCTCCATCTCCCTCTCTAATCTCTCTGTGTACTGACGCCATCTCTCTCTGTACTGACGTCATCTCTCTGTGTATTGACGTCATATTTCTCTCCATCTCCCTCTCTAATCTCTCTGTGTACTGACGCCATCTCTCTCTGTACTGACGTCATCTCTGTGTATTGACGTCATATTTCTCTCCATCTCCCTCTCTAATGACGTCATCTTTCTCTGTACTGACGTCATCTCTCTGTGTATTGACGTCATATTTCTCTCCATCTCCCTCTCTAATCTCTCTGTGTACTGACGCCATCTCTCTCTGTACTGACGTCATCTCTCTGTGTATTGACGTCATATTTCTCTCCATCTCCCTCTCTAATCTCTGTCTGTACTAACGTCATCTCTCTGTGTATTGACGTCATATCTTTCTCCATCTCCCTCTCTAATGAGATCATCTCTCTGTGTACTGACGTCACCTCTCTCTGTACTGACGTCATCTCTCTCTCATTCTCTCTCCATCTCCATCTCCCTCTCTAATCTCTCTGTGTACTGACGCCATCTCTCTGTGTATTGACGTCATCTCTCTCACATTCTCTCTCCATCTCCATCCCCCTCTCTAATGATGTCATATCTCTGTGTAATGACGTTATATCTCTCTCTCTCATTCTCTCTCCATCTCCATCCCCCTCTCTAATGACTTCATCTCCATGTACTGACGTCATCTCCATTAGTACTAACGTTACGTCTCTCTCTCTCTCTCTCTCTCTCTCTCTCTCTCTCTCTCTCCTCTCTCTCTCTCTTCTCTCGGCCGTATTGCGGCTAACGCAAACTATAACATCCAAAGCAATACAAGTTCGAAGATTTCAATATGTACAGAATTGATGACTGAAAACGGTTTGTTGTTGTCTTTAGAAAGAAATCGGGCGTGATGTGCTATATTAAAACTAAAATAAAAAAGATTTAGTGAAGCGGACATTGCTGTAATCCTTCTGACATAGAAACGACAATCAGCTATTGTAATGGGATCGAGAAGGCCGGCATTACTGTAATCTTTCTGACCCTGCACCGACAACCAGCTGCTCTGATGGAAGAAAGAAGACAGTCAGTAGTATCAAATCATCCTAAGATAATTATTAACCGGTTCTCTTAGAATTATATTTTAAATTTACCCGTTTGTTTAATTTTGAAATAAGTAATTAGTCTGATTTAATATTTTTTAAAGTTAAAAGCTTGTATTTAATTTCATTCACAGCACTGCATTAATTACTTGTTTCCCAGAAGAAACAAAACTCTCTGGAATACACCTCGGATTTTATTTCCATTAAACGTTTCTAATGACCGTCCATTATGAATGGCGCTCACGCCATACAGAGCAACCGGGATAAACACAGTAATCACTCTTTAAAATAGGGAAATATTACATTTCTAAAAGCAGTTTTAAGCAATTATTAAAATTTAATCGACGTCTTAAAAACGTAAACGCCAAAACACAGGAAAAGTTGTTGCTTTTCCCCCTTCTTTCTTGATGTATCTCTACTTTTCAAAAGGCGAATGACAAACTAATATTCACCTGCATCTGAAGCTAATTAGAATGGTATGTTAGGTAATCCTTTTAAATTTCTCAGAGTCGGAAAATCCGGTTGTTAGGGCTGAGCCCGTTTATCTGTTGGTTTTGTCCAGCACACGAGACGAAAATCGAACTGGGGTGGGAGGAGCGGGAGATGTCCGCCATATCCGTGATCACGCAGGAGAAAGAGACGGTATTTGATTTTTTAGGGACATTGAAAACCATCGCAAGTGAATTCGCTCGATGAGCTGCGTAATAATTTTGCCAAGTCGGTGCTTTTGGAATTATTCAAAGAATAAATTATCTGAATATTCGCGTAAGTAACCGCGACTCGGTGTCGCTCATCTTTAGCGCCCTATCGCCTATAATAAATAAAAAGGTACAAAATACCAAACATAGAAGAATTAGCCCCCCCCATAGAAGTTATTGGAAATTATTAGGTTTTCTTTTATTTTTTTGTCCTCATCGTTCTCCAAAATCTACGTTCGGACCACAGCCTCACTACAATACAGTCCATGCGACCCCGGCTTCAGTTCTTAGGAATCGAGATGACGGCTTGAGGGAGAGTAGGAGTAGAGAAGAGAGAGAGAGAGGAGAGAGGGAGAGAGAGAGGAGGAGAGAGAGAGAGAGAGAGAGAGAGGAGAGAGAGAGAGAGAGAGAGCGGAGAGAGAGAGAGGAGAGAGAGAGACGAGGAGACGAGAGATAGACAGATACAGAGAGAGAGATATGACACATCGGAGAGAGTGACGTCAGTACAGAGAGATATGACATCAATACAGAGATATGACGTCAGTACAGAAAGATGTGACGTCAGTACAGAGATATGACGCCAGGAGAGAGATGACGTCAGTAAGAAAGATATGACGTCGATACAGCGAGATATGACGTCGGGGAGAGAGATATGACGTCAATACAGAGAGATATGACGTCAGGAGAGAGAGATGACGTCAGTACAAAGAGAGAGAGATATTTAATGCTCGGTATTATAGTTGACTGGCGACACGTAAAACAATTGGTCGTTGTAGTTTTTCTCATCCATCGCGTAATACAAACCATCTTGGCGTTTACATGCAGCTGCACAATTCTGAAGCCACGCACCATCTTGTCACGTGGGCCGCGCCAGATCCGTAACATCTCTAAAGCCCACCCCGGCCTCGTAATGGGCGCGGATATTTAAGTGTGACTCATTTTCTATGCGTAGGTTAAAAAAAAAAAAAAGATACAAGGAAATAGATATTTCAGCTTTTGAACACTGCATATAAATAAGACAAGCGTGAAAACATGTTACGGTGAGAGAAGGGGAGTACTGGCTTGTTTAAGTGTTTTTTTGAAATCACTTTCTTGTTTTTCATCATATTTTCGTTTAACTTTAAACAGTGGCTTATCGCGGTAAATAACTTGCTACGGCTGTTTACAGTGGTGGTTTTGAGGTGTCTAGATACAGCTGTAGGTCAGACATCACCAGTCTCGTAGCGCCGATACGGATTCATATAATAGCTGCAGCTATCAGACTTCGGCTTCAGCAATCCTTCTTTGACGTCATTGGGGGGGCTCTCGAGCTCTCTCTATCTCTCTCTCTCGCTCGAGAGCTCTCTCTCTCTCTTCTCCCCAAATCTCGATCTCTCTCTCTCTCTCTCTCTCTCCATCTTCTCTCTCTCTCTCTCTCTCTCTCTCTATCTCTCTCTCTCCATCCTCTCTCTCTCTCTCTCTCTCTCTCTCTCTCTCTCTCTCTCTCTCTCTCTCTCTCTCTCTCCCCGAAATGTCTCCATGTGTGTGTTTTCCATCACAACCAGGTACCTACACCTAAATAAAGATTTTCTGGAAAGTATAATTCAAATAAACTGCTCAGCAGCAACGACTTTCCCCTAAACATTTGTGCATTGTGTAGTGAAATAACTTATCTTTCACTAGATAATATTCGTTACTCGTGCAAAACGTTACAAATTATTTATGAAGAGCAATATTGCATCTCCAAGAACAACACGTGGGAACCGTCACAGCGGCACTGACTGGGGAGAGATTCCACCTTTTTCATGAACACCGTGGTATTCACTCTTCTAAAAAAAATTTTCAGTCAAAAAATCGCTACATAGACTCGTTCGATTTAAAACTATCAACGCCATTTTTAATCAATTTTTATCAAATTCCAATCGTTGAAATCAAGCGTCAATAATATAAAATAGTAGAAGTTATTGTTCTTTGGTTGTTGAGCACCTTACTACCCAGATGTTCGCATTGCTGAGGTCAAAACTCGATAAGATTAAAAGTACGCAAATCAATACACAGCCAACCGACTGAGTGAGTTATCCTTGCGCTTTTTTTCAAATCAACGACATCGGAGATCAATTGATTGGGTGCGTGCGGCATGCTGGGTATTTACGGATGCGCTGAAAGCTTTGATTTTACAGTAACGCAGGACAAGCCCTTTCTCTGTCACCTATAGAAATTTCAATAAACAAGATCGCATTGCGCTCAAATATGGCGCTACTAGCATAGTTGTAAGACTTTAATACTGTCTTTACAGAAAAGTTAGTTACTTGTAAACAGGCCGCCAGGTGGCGCCAAGCGATTTTTGCTGATGACAATTCCTCAATAGGCTTTAGAAAAGAACTAAGAAAATTAATTTCATTCACAATAGGTTATCAAAAGATGTATGCATAGAGAGAATGCATACTTTTTGTTATCAACCATTGTTCAGATGTATTGACACAAGGAACGACAGCAAAGTTTCGAAGACGACTAATTCTTCTGCTAAATTAACACTCTTCGAGAAGATGACAAGACTTAGTTCTGCACTGACTGAACTCTTTATATAGACGAGCAAGGTGCTCCGATGTATCTTCGATGTATCGCATGACGATGTTGCCGTTGTGTTCTTCTGTTCTGCTTCCGTCCCGCCTTTTGGTTCATGACTTTTGTGTTTTTTTTTGTTCTTTTTTTTATCTTTACGTGTAAAATCGATAATAATTCACCTCACAAACCCTGGATGTCAGATATTTAATGTTTCCCATTTTCACCGTTCGTGATGATTAGGATACAGTTGAAATTAGTTCACTGTCTTGTTTTGTGGTTATATCGCATCAAGGAACGGAAACTGGCCGGCATAAGATGCGATCCACGTACCACAAACATTTTTTTTTTCGATTTGGAAAACGATGTCAAAAGAGCCGAGTGTTCAAGAGTCAAAGGTAGCGGTGAACTCATCTGCATCCTCTCTGCCTGTCCATCGAGGCAACTCTTCGCACTGGTAAGTGGACAGTCTCAACGCAGAATCCTCTTATTCCCGCGATCGTGTCAACCCTCGGCCTGTTCTCTCAAGTAAGTCATCCTCCTCCAGCAGTTCAAAACATTGGCAAACTTGTTCGGTTTCATCCGTCTGCTCGTGTATCGGCTCGTTTTCCGGTCTGAAACATTTGTCGCTCACTGACTCACGTCCCCTTACAGGTTTGGACCCCGCGGCTCTCAGCCGCACCAGACGAACAGTCTATTACTGCGCGTGAATGTTTTATACAAATCTGATTATTTCGGTATTATTATTATTATTTTTTTATGGCTGTTGTTGTTGTTGTTTGAGGTGATGAGGTACCAAGATAAATAACATCCATATAACCACAGTTAACTACATTAAAAAACATTAGGATGGCGTGCAGTTTAAAAATAACTTTCAGAAAACAATTCTGGCTTGGCAGTCATTGATGTTATTTCTCTGGATTTATTACCCTAACCCAACATTATTATCTGACACACGACGCCTACTTTATAAGTAATTTCAGATTAACTGAAGCAAAGAGAGAGAGAGAGAGAGAGAGAACACACGACGCCTACTTTATAAGTGATTTCAGATTAACTGAAGCAAAGAGAGAGAGAGAGCGAGAGAGAGGGAGAGAGAGAGAGAATTCCCTACTTTCTATTTTCGTACGGAAAAGTGGAAAGGAAAGGGGAGACAAATCAATTAAAAATTTGTTGTTTCGTCCTAAATCAGTTCCTCTTATCAGACCGTTTTTCTGATGCTGACAGATTTCCCTTTTTGATGTGGCCTCAACTGTCTTCAGCATCTCGTCGCAGAGCGCGTTTCTGTCGGTAATCAACGGAGATAATCTAATCCCCTGACGCTGATTTTAATGCCATTCGTTTTTATGTCCCTTTAGGTGTGGAGATCTTTATCAGATCGCGGTTGTTGATGCGGTTTGTCGATCATTTTTTTTAAATTTAAATTTCTTTTTTTTTTTTTTATTTTTTGTCATTCCCTTTCTGTATCAGTCATCTCCCTCCCTCGCTGGTCCGGCTCTTCAGAAACCTCAAGTTTCTGGCGAGAAATACATTTCGACTAATGGCGAGGTGGGTGGGGCGGGAATCTCCGTGTCCGCTCTTGTTGATGGACAACCCCTTTAACGCGTCTAGGCCATCCGTTGGCAAAGGATTTCGGTTACGAATCCCTCTCTAGGTCGCGGGATGACGGATCTCGAGCCGAGGTTCTGAGCGGGTCACCCCCCCTTACCGGAACTCTTCCTTTTCGGACGCGGGAGGGAGCCCCGGAAGTCAGACTGGCGAAGACACGCCGAACCTAGTCAGTCCAGAGCTCGGGCTCTCAGCCGTCCGGTAGGGTAACTAACCACCGCACAGCCCTACCGTCTGCTCCCCCCACTGATCTCCAGGTATAAAGAAAGAAGGCCACCACGGAGCTGACGGGTCTCGCCATTCCGATAAAATTCTCAATTTTGCTAATTTTGTTTTTATTTTTTTTTGGGGGGGGGAGAATTCACTTAACTGATAATGAGTTTGCTTTCATCTAAAAGAAACTCTTTCTTTTCTTTGACGGGATAAAAGGGTTAAAGAGGAAATTCAAAAAAAGTCGATGTACGATTCACTCTTTTGCTTTCGTGTGGTAGCGGAAAGGAAGGGCGGTAACTCCGTCACCGCTCGTTTACCCGGTGACCAGGACGGGCCGCTCTCAGCGGAAACAGCCAGGCGTTTCATTAAACGCCTTACAAAACGGTGTAAATAATAAACTTCGTATGGGTTTTAAGAAGTCGTACGTAGGTCCCTCTTCACTGGGCAACTATTTCGACCACGATATTTTGTACCGCTGCTCTGAATCTCCGGTAAAGCAAGCCCTGACTGACGCCTCGTTCTTACAAACCTTGGGGATTAACCGACAACAACCACTTCCCTGCTGAGATAAACGTACGTGTCTCAGACTAATCCGAGTGCGCTGTTTTCAAATCTGAAATCAGAATTAACCCGATACGTGAGGGATTTTATTTACAGAAATAAACGAGATCTAATGTTATGTATTTTGAGTGTTTTCTTTAGCACTGTGTATACACAGCAAGCTACACGAGGGGACCACGTGGTTGCTTGATTACATGTACACACAGGTGCTTCTCTTGCTTGTGGAATGGCCGAAACGATGCAAATTGCTATAAGATCAAAGAATGGCCATCCGGAACAGACCATACTCCAGGAAAATTCTACGTGCAATATGTGCCAATGGTACGTCCGCAAAGAACATTTCTTCCACCACCGCATATAAAGCTGAGCCTAACGAAGAGCTTTGTAGAGGCGACGAACGTTGAAGGTTCGGGATTTCTTTACCTGAAAGAGTAAATTTGGAACGATTTTAACTGATGCCAAGTTGAAGGCTGGGATACTTGTCGGACCACAAATTCCGATCCAGTGTTCCGGTCGAGGCTTAAGCCACTGGATCTGGCTGCCTGGTAGCCCACAATTTCCTCGGGAACCACAAAGCAGACAACTGTGCCGAGTTGGTTCAAGACCTGACAGAAGCCTTAGAAGAATTGGGCTGCCGTGTGTCGGTGAAGTTGCATTTCCTTCATTGACGAGCGGTGAGAGGTTCCTTCCTCCAACACATAAAGGCAATGGAGACCCGCTCTCCGGGGAGATTCAACTCCAACGTGATCGGGGACAGAGACAAACCTCTGCTATTCACAAGCGTAAAACCGAGCACTTCAAGCATCTCTGAACGGCTAATAACGTACACCTTATACAGTGTGTTTATGTTGTCAATGTGTTTGAGCTGATGGATAAGAGTTACTGTGTTTATACTGCGAAACCAATTTACTTCTCGCGATTTTGCGATGCGCTTGATTTATTAACAAACAACGACTGGAAATGGCATTTTTCTGTAACTACGAACCCTGACGGGCTGGATCAAGTCTGACTTCAGATGTGGAATCAGCTGCTTGATTTGATAAAGGACACCTACATATATATATACCTCAGCAGCAGGCGAAATGTTCCTTTTTGTAGTCCAGTGTTATCGACATCCGGGTGCATGCAACAACTAGCTTCGGCCGATTTTCTCTCGCAGTTTGCAATACGGGAATTCTGGGCGGCCGGTATCCGGTGACCGGACTCGCTCGGGGAGACAAGGGGTTTCGGTGATTATCCTGCGAGGGGACTTTTCCGACCTACCTCACCAGCCAGCCGCCTGGCTTTCCTGCCACACCTAATGAAGATTTCTGACATCCTTTTCTGCCCATCACGGTTTGGAGAACTGACACCAGAGAGGAGTTTCCTCCGGTGGAATGGATGCTCTATGCGCTCGCAGGTTCGGAGAACGTGGTGGCTTTACTTTGGGCAACATCGTTTCAAAGCAAAAGAAAGCGCTTCTTTTATTCTTGGAGAAGCGATTCTGTATTCATTAACGCAAAGGTTAACTCTTTACCAAGCCGCGACCGTTTCTTTTCGCCGATAGAGCGTATCCATCATCAGCCCAAAGCATATGGAACAGCCGTTTTGATTAGTTGTTGCCGTTCCGGTCTTCAAACGACGCGTGCGCAGTCGAGAATGTATTTGTGGTTGTGTCACATCGCAAGCGAGGATCTATCAGAATCACACAAAGAATCTAATTCTTTATGTAATAGAGCTAAGAACTGCCACATTTTGAATTAAGCATGAAAGAGAATGTCGCCTTAAGCTTTAAGATCATTCGCATGAATAAATTATCCGATTTTCAAAGACATTTCATTCCCCTTTCATTGTGTTCCTCCTCCCCCCCGATTCTTCAGTGGCATGATGCAGTCAGTATCCGACAAAAGGAAAGAGGAGGAATTGATAAAGTTGATCTCTTCCCATTGAATTTTCTTCTTAATCTGCCGAGAACAGATTCGTTTCTGACAATGGCCGCACCAACATTCTTTCTTCCCCCAACCCAGGACCACCATCTCGGGTGGGAGTCTGCTCCGCGCAACACGGCGATGATGATACATATATTCGGAGCTTTTGTGGCCATTCACCAGCAGATCCAGTTCAGCTGTTGGAGATTACTCAAGGCCTTCCGCGCGTTGTAGGCCGGTGTCTCCTAGGACGCCGTCTATTCAAAAAAGCAATACCATTTGTCCGTCGTCGCCGAGCCGTGAGGTCGTCTCGTGCACTATTTAAACTGGCTGAACTCGTCCGATTTTTTTAAAAAAATATATATTAATGAAGATAATGATAATAGGGATGATAAAACTCCAGAAACTACACGGCGTAGATGTCGGTATGCCACCAAATGGTTTCAATCGCCGCTTACAACGTTGATAAGAGGAATCTCTAAAACCAGTATCGAACAATAAATCCTGATAACCTGACTCTCTCGCCAGTCTGGTACTCGAAATGCTTTAGAACTCAGTGAAACAGAGAATATTAGTGAAAGGTATCCAAAGTTTTCGTTATCTCTGCTTTCAAATAATCTCTCTCTGTACTGACGTCATCTCCCTCTCTCTCTCTATGTACTGACGTCATCTCTCTCTCTCCATCCATCTCTGTACTGACGTCATCTCTCTCTCTGTACTGACGTCATGTCTCTCTCTCTCCATCTCTGTACTGACGTCATCTCTCTCTCTCTCTCCATCCATCTCTGTACTGACGTCATCTCTCTCTCTGTACTGACGTCATGTCTCTCTATGTACTGACGTCATGTCTCTCTCTCTCCATCTCTGTACTGACATCATCTCTCTCTCTCTCTCCATCTCTGTACCGACGTCATCTCTCTCTGTACTGACGTCATATCTCTCTCTCTCTCCATCTCTGTACTGACGTCATATCTTTCTATCTCTCTCTCTATCTCTCTCTCTCTCTCTCTCTCCTCTCTCTCTCTCTCTCTCTCTCTCTCTAGCGGATTTGAAAACTACGTTGTTCAATTGATGTTAACATCAGCCACATTTTTAGATTAAACCAAAAATTAAGACATTTTGCATATATTATTATTATTATTATTATTATTATTATTATTATTATTATTATTATTTTAAGGATTATAGTTGTTGAAGTTTTTGTTGGTTTTCAAAGAACCCCGATCAATCCACACCCAGGTCTTACGGCTGATCTACCGTAAGTGAATTAAGATAACAAATTGCGTCATAAAAATAAATTTGCTTGGAAGACCAGAGAGAAGTGGTTTTACATGATAATTACTCGCATCACCAGCAGAAGCGGAGTTTCTGTGATATTCACTTACGTTACAAATAAAGGCGGAGTTTACGTGATATTTATTCGCATTACTATTATCACTTGTTGTTGCTCCTTAGCCCCACCCCCCCGCATCACGGAGACGTCGCCCCGACCGTATGAACGCTTTGCAGTAACCGACCCCGAGACCCTGGCTGCTAGATAACCGACGTCGCTATGGAATGTCAACTTACACATTTGCGGTTAGCAAAAGAAAGGGAAAAACAGATGAAGTTACCACATCAGTGCGGATTAAATAACCATTTCTTTCTGCTAAGCTCCCGTCCTTTTCTAGACGCTGTCCGCTGCTGAAAAATTTCCTATGATAAAACGATGTGAACACATGAACCTGTTTAAAAAGGAAGTAGCCTCGAGTTATTACTGTTTTAACACGGAGAGGGTGACGAGCGGTGCGCACTTGCACACACCAACACATATACACTTACACAGAGACTAACATATATACACTTGCACACACCAACACGTATACACTTACACAGAGACTAACAATAAACACTTTCGCACACCAACACGTATACACTTACACAGAGACTAACAATAAACACTTTCGCACACCAACACGTATACACTTACACAGAGACTAACAATAAACACTTTCGCACACCAACACGTATACACTTACACAGAGACTAACAATAAACACTTTCGCACACCAACACGTATACACTTACACAGAGACTAACATATATACACTTGCACACACCAACACGTATACACTTACACAGAGACTAACATATATACACTTGCACACACCAACACGTATACACTTACACAGAGACTAACGTATATATACTTTCGCACACCAACACGTATACACTTACACAGAGACTAACGTATATACACTTTCGCACACCAACACGTATACACTTACACATAGACTAACATATATACACTTGCACACACCAACACGTATACACTTACACAGAGACTAACAATAAACACTTTCGCACACCAACACGTATACACTTACACAGAGACTAACAATAAACACTTTTCGCACACCAACACGTATACACTTACACAGAGACTAACATATATACACTTGCACACACCAACACGTATACACTTACATAGAGACTAACATATATACACTTGCGCACACCAACACGTATACACTTACACAGATACTAACATATATACACTTTCGCACACCAACACGTATACACTTACACAGATACTAACATATATACACTTGCACACACCAACACGTATACACTTACACAGAGACTAACACATAAACACTTTCGCACACCAACACGTATACACTTACACAGAGACTAACATATATACACTTGCACACACCAACACGTATACACTTACACAGAGACTAACATATATACACTTGCGCACACCAACACGTATACACTTACACAGAGACTAACACATAAACACTTGCGCACACCAACACGTATACACTTACACAGAGACTAACATATATACACTTGCACACACCAACACGTATACACTTACACAGAGACTAACATATATACACTTGCACACACCAACACGTATACACTTACACAGAGACTAACACATAAACACTTTCGCACACCAACACGTATACACTTACACAGAGACTAACATATATACACTTGCACACACCAACACGTATACACTTACACAGAGACTAACATATATACACTTGCGCACACCAACACGTATACACTTACACAGAGACTAACACATAAACACTTGCGCACACCAACACGTATACACTTACACACTAAGAAATATACAGTTACACAACTCGTACCCTTGATTCGAGACAAGTCTCACCATCTTCTTAAGATGATTATTTGTTTGTTTTTCTTAAATTATATGCGTCGTTATTTATTTCTGCGACCACAAATATAAGGATCTGGAGCGCGGATGTTGATGCCTGATTAGTGGCTAAGCTGGAGGTAAAGGGCACAACAACCATTTTATATTCAATATTTCCAGAGAGCACTTATTGATAATTACATTTTCCAGCCGACGAATAGTGCTTGTAATAGCAAAGTATCGATTAATGTTCGAAGTAAATGAGAAACAAAATTTCTTTTTTTCTTTTAAGAAAAAAAAAAAAAGCCCATTTTTCGAAACCAGTTAGGTAACCCTTCATCGCCGGTATCCCCCCCGGAGCGCGGTGAGACATTACGATGGATAAGCCGGGTCCGAGGTGCGTGGCCGACCAGTCTGAACCCTTTTCCGGTACTTGGCGATAAAAATGCAATTTTTAAAACAGTTCTGCAATTGTAGAGTAAAACGTTTCTCGATTTTGCGAGCTGAGCTTTCACAAAACGTCTAAACATAACTGAGTTAATTAACTCTTTTTCCGAGATGGTCTTCGACCCCTTGAGCAGGTGCGCGCCCCGTATATTTACGAGGACCCGGTGGGTCTGGATCTCCACAAAGTTATCCCGTAGACACACACCTGAGTACTTTTCGAAGAGCTAGTTATTCCAAAAGCCATCCATAGTTTCGTAAATATTTCAGCCTCGACATCATTAGACAGAGAGCCCTCCCCCCCCCGGCCGTGGTATAGCCCGCAGATCGTACAGTGTTGTTATTCGCTATGCCGAGAAGCATGTACGACATCTAGACAGATATCCACTTTTCTTTCTTTTAGAAATTCTTTTCAACTCTAAATTACGACTGAATTTACTCTTATTAAGCACCGAAGGTTATCAGTAATAATTGCCCAGTGAAAAGAAGGAATTATTTCGGTCTTTCTTTTAGTTAGATTAATTAGATTGAGTTGTTGGTCATAAGATAGAATGGATATCCAAAGTTCAGAAAATCAATTGATTGCGAGCCGATCAAATGAGCCGTTGGTTTTGTGGATAAACCGCTTCTGAAAAAAATAGCATCAAAGACGGCAATAAGAAGATCGTTCGATAATGGCTAGCACAAGAGAAAGCTGTACGTAGGGATATACTGCAAAGTTGTCCTTTTATAGTCGGGTCTCTGTTATTTTAGTTAGATAGGAAAACGTTGATTAGCGGAGCTGGGCTTTAAAAGGTTTGATGTCTCGGTGGCTGGAGGGAATCGTTGCGGAGGTTACAGCTTTAACATCTGTATTGTACCTATTAATTAGAATTCTCAGGAGGAATGTGACACCGTAGGTTGTTTGGTTTACGCCGAAATTGCATTTAGCTTATTAAAGTGGACGAAATGAAATAGAGTGAGTGGAGAGAAGGAAGGAAGCGTTAGGGTCAGAGCCGGGCACATGTTGTCTCCCAGTGTGCTGCTGATGCAGTGCTGGACTGGGATAAGAGTGCGTCCGATTATTTATTATTATTTTTTTTAATAGGTAGATTAGATCCGACAGGGATGAGAGGTTGGTTGTTAGCGTCCACGCGCTGTCAGCCGGCCAGGGAGTGGGGACGTCAGCTGTCTCGGTGTAGTACAGGTCCCCGGCCCCTTGGCGCCGGTTCCTAACCTCCGCAGTTCGGCTGCAGCGGAGTAGTGATGCAAGAAGCATTAAAAAAATCCCCCCGTCGCTTGATGCTCCAAACCCAGGAGGTGGAAACAAAGTTAGCTCGTCAGTCGTCGACTTCGGCCCTTAATGGAAATAGCAACAACGCCACGTGTTTAAATACACGTGTCACACTAATATAAGCAAAAGACTTCGGCTGGACAGGGTTAATGCCACTAAGAGGATCCGATGTTGAGGGCCGCTTTTGAAAACCCACAGTTTCTGGCAGGTCTATCGGTCTTAGGTGGGAAATAATTAGCTCGGCCTTCTGTTTTCCGGGTGATCCATGCCTCTCCCTCCGCCCCGGGGGGTTCGGAGTAAACTGGATCAGAACTCCCAGAGTGCATCTGTTCGCCTGGCACCCTGTGGCTTTAGGTTGTTAGGGTCCGTTCAAGAGAGGGTGAAATTGCTTTGAACTGATCCACTTTACCACCGCGCAAGGGTTAAATGGGTGTTCTTATCTTGAGATTCGGGACTGCGCTGTGTTGGCTCGTGCTCTGGATCGAGAGAGAGTGTGTGTGTGTGTTAGGGTCTTGTACGGTTACGACGCCTCGAAAGACGAGGGGCAGAGGTTGTTTCTGGCCTTCTCGACAGGAGAGCTACGACGTCGCCTGCACGCAATGGCGGAGTACGTTGACTGAAATCCTCTTGAGATCAGTGGTATGGGTAGGGTATTGCAAGATAGAATGTGGA
This sequence comes from Nautilus pompilius, assembly GCA_018389105.1. Classification (NCBI taxonomy): domain Eukaryota; kingdom Metazoa; phylum Mollusca; class Cephalopoda; order Nautilida; family Nautilidae; genus Nautilus; species Nautilus pompilius. The sequence goes on along the minus strand of JACATO010000964.1, from coordinate 131,831 downwards.
ATGTTTGTTAATAGAACTAAAGTAATATCCATAATAACATATAACATTTTATATACTAAGCTGCTACTTTAACATTTATTTAGTTAGTTATTTTAATTTATGTTGTTGTTGTTGTTTTTTTTTTAAAAAAAGGTGTTGACTCACATGAGCCCCTTACAGCCAGAGAGGAGAAGGGTTAACCCTAACCCGAACCAGTACCGACTCCAATGTATCTGAGACGCGTTTTTTACCACTAGCGCCATCTAGATGCTGCGAAGCGTTTGGCCAACTAGTTATTTGTTGGCAGACAAAAAGCAAACGTTGTTCTCACAGGGTCGCGGATAAACTGATCGCGTGATGCGTTGCACGTTCATATCGCCCCCACCCACCCCAGCGATCAAATAACGGCGATCACAAAGGCGACTGTCTCAGGACAAGGACAGCCACCCACCTCCGGCCGGCCGAGGACCAAGAGCGCACCTGCACCACGTCCGAACCTCGCGTGATTGCTGAGGTCTGTACCGAGAGCGCTCACTTCCGGTATGAGGAAGCGCTCTGGTGGACCTGCCCACCACATCCACCGAATGGAGAGAATAAAGAAAAGAGAGGGGAGGGGGAGAGGGAAGAACAACGAACGAGAAGATGCTGCGCCGACCATTCCCCTCTGATGTTCTCGAATTGCCGCTGTAATTGCTTCTAACTTCTATAAAACGGAGAAACGAACGACAGCGGTAACAGGCCGGCGATAAGATGAAAGGCGGCGGAAGCTGGAAACCAGAATTTGGAATAAAAGGGAAAGTTTACTCTTCACCACGTGGGCTGTAAGAAAACCTTTAACTGCGCGGTGCGTCTACTGTTTGCCCCCTGCGCACTTCAAAGAACTCTCCGGTGTTAACCTGTCCCACCTTCTCGAAGAAGTTAATGTCGTGTGCGCGATAAGAATTCCTAGGGTGCTCGGCCATTATGCGCCAACAGGAAAGCTTTTGTTGGTTCGCGATAGAACTAAACAAACATCCAGGGGGGGGGTAGCATTTATCTGTTCTCTTCTGTATTGCTGCTGCGATCCTCTTAAAGTTCTTCTCCCTGTAAGATGGAGTGTTTCGCTACGCCCCACGTGGATGCATAAATTAGTACAAAACGGCTGTCATACGAAGTTTGACCAGCGGCCGGAAGTGACGTCACGCCGCTACCGATCGCTTCCAACCCAACAACAACAACAGCAGCAGCAGCAGAACTAAATATAACGAGATTTATTTATTTGTTTATAGTTTGCAACCTGTTTCTTTCTCACACGAATCCTTGATGGAATTAATAGGTTTACTCTTTATCAGTAGTTCATACGCGGTAATGGTTTTGCTGTTGGTATTTGGATGTCGAACCGACCACGTGATCTGCTCACGAACCACGTCAGCCCGCTGCTCGCATCGACACCCAACAGCGCCCTCTCTTGAGCAGCGAGTTGCGAAATGGTCCTCCCCCGGAATCGCTCCCCGCTCGCAGACACCATCCACACACCTAATACACAACCTGCATTCCAGAGGCAGATTGTCTTTGATGATAGAAACAACTCGTCCAGTTACAAATGACGTGTTCTTTAAGGAAGTTCTATTCATACTTCATCAATAAACAAATGCTAAAAATTAGAAACGGTCATTGGCGCAACTTACCAGTTTCCCTGGATAAGGTGTGACGGAATTCTTCGACCAATAATGTAAAGAAATTCTATGAATTCTAAAGATTACCTGTCAGGCCTCCCCCCTCCTTTGTTTTGTTTTGTTTTTACCCCTCCTAATTTCTTAAAAGATTTTAAATCGCTTTCATACACGGTGTATGTGAAATCCGCGTTTTAAGAGAAACTGGGTTAGCGAAGGCCCCTTATATGGGGCCATTCGTGCGGAATACATCGGTGAACGGATGGCATTGTTCGGCCATTGGAAGAAAACGCGTGGGAGAGACAGAAACCACAAAGGTGGAGTTTTTGTTTTATATGTGAGAAGAACCGGATAATAAAGAAAAAGAAGGGTAGAAAACGGATGTTTGTCGAGATCAAAGGAATGCCAAGGTGACTAATGACTTCTGCGTAAAGTTGGGTCTTTTTTGTTTGAATTTCTGATATTTTCGTTTGGGTTAAACCGGGAATTTTATTTCGTTGTGGAGATAAGAGAAACCGAAGCAGACCTCGGACAACAGGAAAGAAGTAAGGGCTCAGTCGCCTACAAGAGCACCGCGTGTCGGCGAGACTTGTTCCTGATGTGTAGTAAAGCGAGTCCAGCAATCAAACTTAGAAAGACTGTTACGTATTAAAATAACCGGTTAGACCAGATCGAAGATAATCGGTAATAATGACCCTGACCCAGTAAGATGTAACTACGATTCTCGATTGGTCGGATAGAAATTCTGCAGTAAGGTAATGGTAATTATTCTTGGACGGTGCAGGAACTTCTGTCTGGCGCCGAAACTCTCGCGATCGTCTTGAGAGTGATCCCTGTTTTGCAATTGACAGGTAAGAGTTGAGTCGGGTCTGTCGGGATTACGAGTGAAGAACTCTGTCGCTCGCTATAGGACTGTTTTTTTTTTCTTTCTTGGTGAGCACTGCAGATGTCGGAAACTGGCCAGTTGAACATATGGCAAGAGCCATGAAAATGAAGAGTTCTTGTAAAACCCCCTCTGCGTCCTAAGGCCCAGCTGCCAGTCGTCTTGCCGCGATGGCGTCGGGCGTGTTCCCTACTTTCTGTTTCGAGGATATACCAGCTTTTCCGAACGCACGACGGCTGCACGTAGGAATGCGTAACTTTTTCTCAATAACAATAAGTGTAAGTGAAGAATTCACAATAGTTACGCGACAGACTCTGCGGAGATTTACACTGCAACACACACACAAAAGGCATAATACAGTCTGTAAAATCAAGTCTGCGTGAAGAAGGACTATTGTTAGCGAGTCCGGGAGAATCTCGTGTAAAAACACTATAGTTCTCCTGTAAAAGAGGGCAACAGATACCCACGTGCTCATCTTAGATACCGCGTACTGCTGCATGGCGCTCGTTAGTGTTCTGACGTCACTACTTACCTAACCCTGCTTCAAAAAAAAAAAAAGAGAGCTAAATTTCACCTGGGCATTTAATGGTAGAGGTGTAGAAGTATTTATTTGTGATGACTACCTTTACTAATAAAGCTTAGTCGTCATTATATGTTGAAGCTGAGCTTGGTTTCTACGTCCAGATTCCCAAAAGTGACGGCTCTGTGACCTTTAAATGTGCGGTTACTTCGAGATGGAATTGTCAATGGTGGGAGCTGCGGGATGGAGAGAAGCAGGTGGGCCGAATAATACGGTTCTCAGGTGTTTTTTTCTAAACAGAAAACCGCACACGTAGCGGAAGCGTCACCTCTTTGTTAGTTTTTCCGGGTGCTGTTTGAAATAGGGTAAGTCGCCTCCAGTGTGCATAAAATCGGGACTCGCTTTGGGGGAGGGGGGAAGGGGAATGCGATTAACTCCCTTGATCATCTTTTGCATATTTGCGGTACTAAGGGAGGTAAGCGAGCGTGTTATAGATGTTAAGTAGATCGGGAGCGGATAACTCCAAATGCATAAATATCAGGAGATCGATATATCTCGTGTGGTGTATGCCGTTACTTTTCCCGTCTCTCTCTCTCTCTCTCAGTTAAAAAGAATGCCAGTGTGATTTAACCTCGATGGCTTGTGGACCTACAGTTGTGTAAATGTGAGTGACTTCTTGGTAACCTCAGAAAAAGGAGACAAACAAATTCATCTCCCTTGGATCATCACGTGAAATTACTACTCGCATCTCATAGATTTTTCTTTTTTAAATAGATAACAGAATTTGATAATATTGATAATTAATAAACTAGAAAAATAAAAGTTAAATATGAACACAGTTTTCCCCTGGTATTTTGCTGAAACTAACTATGACGATTAAGCATCTTTGTGAAAGCAACTGCTCTCTATTTCATACCTGGCTACGCTGGTTCATTAGGACTTCTGCAGTTTGTTGCACCCCTTCAGACTTGGGCCTGGCCTGAGCTGCAGATGCAAAATAGCGTGATCACCTGATGCGAGGAGCGATCGCTGCAGCTCAGTCACGGGCCAGCATACTTTCCGTCAGTCTAACAGATACGGAGGAGGACACAAGGACATCGCCATTCGAAAACGTCCAGCGGATGCTGCAGTGGCCGGCTGGTCCGAGAGCTCCCGATCGGTCCAGTTACCAGCAGTGCGGGAGGCCCTTCGGAAGGCGGGACGGATGCCAGGGCAACTTGATGGGGGATGGCTACCTCCAAAGCGGCAAATCGTGCGTCGGTGGTTTGGCAGGGTGACGGATATTTGAGGTATCGCCTCTGGCCAGCACAATTTTTTGGAATCTCGATCCAAGTAAAATCCCTGGGCTGAACGTATAAGACTCGGTCTGCTATCGCGGTTCTCTCCCTGCCTCGCTCCATACATCGCGTGCAATAGTAACGACCAAGTGGGATAATACTCCTTATGACCGTGCAGTCTACACCACGCCATGTTATAGCTTTTATTTCAGCAAACGTTGGCCCAATTCATTACCATTACAGGTCAGAATGCATTATCCAGCTAATACACTAATTATACCTGATTATAGTAATCTCCTTTTTTCTGTCATTTTCCTCTTTTTTTCATACAGCAGGATTTCCTCTCCTGGATTCTTCCTAATTCGCAGTAATATGCCGCCTTTAATTGTCAGTCTATCTACAGTCCACTACTTGCATTATAACCGCATGTATTTAAAGGTCTCCTACAAACAGAAAACAATTACTTTCTAGTGGAATGTAGCAATATCAAGAAGTTCTTATATTACGCTAAAAAGAAAAAAGAAATGACATAAACGTCTACACAGGGTTAACATATTATTCCTTGTATAATTTTAAAAAAAACAAAAACAAAACAGAACGTACCATCAAGTAAAAGTGAGAGGGACTGACGGGTCAGTACTATGCACAACTATGACGCACCTGTACAAAACTTACAACCATCGACAATTTAAATTAAAAGTCATATTGGTAACTTAATACGACAAAAAAGTGCTTTTAGTAAGATAAATTTATTCCGTCCTTTTAATCAAACCAAACTTAATAGCGAAGAAGACAGAATGTTTATTGTGCTTCCGTTGTTTTGTCTCCCTAAAATACACCATTTTCCTTTATTATCCCTATTCACTTTCAAGAAGTAGTTATTTGTTATTTTGTCAGAATTAATAGGGGTATATTTAACAGAGTTGTGCACGGCTTCTATAAGTTTCCAGCTGATTAGATCATCTAGGGAGTTCTTTGTTGTTGTCCTTGTTTTTAGATTAATTAAAATATTTTGCTATTACAGTTCAGTTGCAAAGGAGAAGATACAGGGGAGTTAACTATGTATGATTCAATGGATGGCTTGTTTTTACAAGGTTGTCACCCTTTAGCAATAGTTACGCACTTAGCAGTTGGAGTTTAAATACGATACTGTAAAAAAAAAAAAAAGAACCATAACAATTAATTTTACTGTTTCGCCAGGATCGCATTAAGAGATTTGCTTAATCTCGCCAGTGTGAGAGACGTCAGTGGCGGAGCGCTGGTGACAGAAGCTCATTGCTGACCGAAGAAGGAAGGAAGACACGGCGGCGGTTGGGTCGCCGTCTCGAACACAGAGCAGCTGCCGTCGAGCCGACGGTAAACACCAGACCACATCTGTCATAATCCGCCGGTCGATGGCGGCGCTGGAGTCCGCGCGTTGTTTGTGTTATCGAAACAGGCTTGGGGATGTGATACAATGTCTTCTCCCCCCCCCCAGTTATGAAAGAATGGATCTTAAAGGTCCGCTGGACATAAATCATCGGTTGTCAACCGTGAACTCGGTCTTATCTACATCCCTCTGTTGACAGAACGGCTTTAAGCGACTCCTGCACCACGTGTTCGCCTCGCCTCGTCAACACGCGGCCCCCGATTTCTAAACTAAATGTGTCCGGTTGAAAATAACTGTCGTTGGTCAGTCGGTCAGCTTCATAACAACCGGTAAATTTCCTTTAACGGGGATCATGTCCCTATTTTTTTTTTAGAGAGAGAGAGAGAGAGACGATGTCAGTACAGAGATGGAGAGAGAAAGAGATGATGATGTCAGTACACAGATGAGAGAGAGAGAGAGAGAGATGATGTCAGTACAAGATGATGATGTCAGTACAGAGATGGAGAGAGAGAGACGATGTCAGTACAGTGATGAGAGAGAGAGAGAGAGAGAGAGAGAGAGAGAGGAGAGAGAGAGAGAGAGAGAGAGAGAGATGATGTCAGTACAGTGATGGAGAGAGAGAGAGAGAGATGATGTCAGTACAGAGATGGAGAGAGAGAGAGATGATGTCAGTACAGAGATGGAGAGAGAGAGAAGATGTCAGTACAGAGATGGAGAGAGAGAGATGTCAGTACAGTGATGGAGAGAGAGAGAGATGATGTCAGTACAGTGATGGAGAGAGAGAGAGAGAGACGATGTCAGTACAGAGATGGAGAGAGAGAGAGAGATGATGTCAGTACAGTGATGGGGAGAGAGAGAGATGATGTCAGTACAGAGATGGAGAGAGAGAGAGAGAGAGACGACGTCAGTACAGAGATGGGGAGAGTTACACTAGAAGTAATGCACCCGCGCAGCAAAAAAAAAGGGAATTCAAAATTGTTTCCTACAAATTACTTCGATATCTTTTTAAAATTCCAAATTATCCGTTAAAACAAGTAACGAAACTCTTAGTGAATAAATGTGGCCGGGGGGGGGGAGGAGATTGAAGAGTCTGGAATTATATAAATTAACTTTTGATAACCCTGAACTTGTTCTTTCACGCTAATGGGAAGACGCTTCGCTAACAGTTTAACCAGTTTGTAATTATGACCTCTAGTATTAGCAACCACAGAGATGGCTGAGACGATCTATGGGTCTCAGCCAGCTCTTTATTTTTTAAAGCTTTTTTTCAAATTTCTCACGGTCTGATCGCCAGCTCCTAGTATTTTCAGTGGTCTAAATGCTTAAAACCTGGAAAGATGTTCCGTGCAAATAAGGGCTGTGTATCATTTATTATTATTATTATTATTATTATTATTATTATTATTATTATTATTATTATTTATTATTATTATTATTATGCAGCGTCATGCACGGTGTTCCAGTGGTAGACTACTAAAGTTGAGGGCTCGAGTTCGAATCCCTGTCGATAATTGCTCGATTTGGCGAACTACTTCCTATGCGATGTTTCTTTACCCTGCCGGGTGGGTTTCCTCCCACATCTAAAATTGAAAGCTGACACCAGGAGGCACTTTAATCTTAGCTTATAGACACCTGAAGGCCAGAACTCTCTCCCACACCTGTCGTTCTGTAGGTCTTTCTTTGCGTAATACTGCATCCATTTAAAAATGAACTTTGTTGATAAGTCTCTGATTCCACAGTATTTCCTAATTCCGACGATCGGTGGACGAAGTTGCTACACTAGCAGGGTGGAACAGCGGGATATCGGCCGAAGGAGGGCAGCAGGCAGAAGAGCCGTATATGTATCCTATGTACGTAAAGCCCAATTTACTCTAATTTACGCTTTGCAAGCCAATGTCAAGACCCGCGCGCGATACAAGTTTCTCGGGGGCAAACAAAAATTCGCCAGTTCGATTTTAAATTGATTTATGGGACTGGTATCAAACAAAGTTCGTGGCTATTCAACGCATTGCTTGGATAAGTTAACGCTTGTGGAAGTGGAGAGAATTACCGCATACAGTGGCGGACAGAAGTTTGAGGGGGAACCAGATATTCGAGAATTTGTAACAAAGCCCCAGTGTTTCTTGGAGATGACACGAGATAAACAGATCGGGGAGGGAGTCGACTGAATAATTTGGAACAACTGATCCGAATGTTGAAGTTTTTTTGTTGTTTTTGTTTTTTTCATGTTAATAGATTTGTCCATATTTTTCCACAGATTTATGTATTGGATTTAAACCAGGGCATTGAAGCAGCCGGTTAAGGACTAGGGTTTTCTGGTGCTTGATGATGATGATGGTAGCTGAATGTTTCAGATCGTTATCCTGTTAGAATCGGTCCTCAGAATGTCGTTGTAGGGTATCGGTCAAAATCCCCAGGTAAACAAACAAACTGATTCGTTATTTCCCGAATACCGTGAATAGGATCTGCCCGTTTTCGGAATGAACACCGGACGTTTGTCAGGCTGTTTGGTACATTTCGGATGGAGTGGTTGGATGGAGTGGTCCGACTACCTCATCCAAGCCTCTGGAATCGTGACATTCGACGAACACCTGGTCTACCTTCCCCGGGTCCACGATGGAGACGGTACTTCGACTAACTGAAGTCCGCCCTTCGACTCTTCAAAGAAACAATCCATCACCGCATTTACAGAGACAGTATCGATGTAACAGAAGACCATTGTCAGAGAAGTTATACTTATCAAGTTAACAGCCGAAACTGATGACGTCCATAATTAGTAATGTACACGAAAACAACAGCTATGACGTCATAACAATGGCGTACTTGAAGATATCGATGGTTGCATTAAGTTTGTTAGTCTTTGTTAAGTTTAGTTTCCGTTCAACTTCATTTTTATTATAGCATTAACCGAGTGGTCAGAGTTTTGTCCTTTAATAACAAATAAACGGAACTGTCAGTAGGAGCTCTTTAATAAACTATTGTAGGGAACACGGGTAAAACTCTGGGAGTCTAACACGGACTGCCCGGGCTACTTTGCAACGATGTAATTCCCGCCATTCATCTGGTAATAAACACGATGATGATGATGATGATGATGATGATGATGATGATGGGGGAGGGAGGGCGCCCCCTTCAGACGTGATGCCGTCTTTCAATTTGCCGGTCACGAAGTCGCTGCATTAATATTAGATTTACCCGCCCAGCGTTAAATAATATTACCCCTCGCAAGCAATTACAGCTATTCAGCAAACACCTGGTCGATATTTCTGGACTTTTCCGCCATCGCTGGTTGACTTAGCGTCGGGAGTCCAGGCAGGGAAGCAATTAACGGATATCGACCAAATCCGTGTGGATTCTGCTTGAACTCCAACCCTTTACTTGATTAAGTGGCCCATTACACTCCATTGATTTCCCAACTTGATCGATCTTCGAATTAGACCTTGTGGGGACACCGCTGCCAGCAGAATAGTAATGAAGCGAACCCTGTTGACGATTAGGGGGCGGGGAGAGATGTGTTCGAGCAGAGTCCCTCTCTTTCCGCTTTTAAAGCAAACATTTTTTAAAAGTATTACTGCAGTTCTGACGGCTGGGATATATGCCTTGGTTTTCCGACGCTTAACTATTCGACTTCCGCAGCGTTGCATTATGGGAACGTCTTGTTTTATTACGAATAACTTCCTGGCGGATACTTTTAACGGGCAGTTTTTGAAACCTTTTCTTAATTAATTCAGTACAATTTATAACAGTCATCTGGACTTTATGGTCATTCGGCTGTACATAATTATGTACCGTAAGGTACATTTAAAAAAAAAAAAAACTCGTGTTTAACCCTTGGCACATCGTAGTGTATTTTCTTTAGCTTTTCTAAAATAATTTTTGAGAACCCAATTTTAATTACCAGAAACAGTGGGAGAAACTGCTGTGAGGGGGAGAGAACTAAGTCCCCGATAGAGGGGGCGTCAGTCCCGCGAGTCGTCTCTCATCGGACCCGGCGAAGCGGCACAATTTTTAGACGATCTTGTGGAGTTTCCTTGGCCCCTTTTAATTCGCCCTGCACGTTTTTAATCCCCCGAGACAGACAGACAGACAACCCCCACCCCCCCTTTAGACAGTAAATAATTATGGGCAATATCTTTACCAAAAAAAAAACAAAAAAACTATTTTAAAGCAGAAAAACTGTCGAAATCGTTAATTCAGCTTTAAGAAGACCCCCCCCTTCGCTTGCATATCAAGATAAATCCTTTCATCAAAAGGAAAAATCTCATTTGTCACGCGGCAGACGAGGGCGGGCGGCCAGCTCTTTTTATAACAGTCATCTGGACTTTATGGTCACTCGGCTGTACATAATTATGGCCGAAGAACTTTCCTGGCCCATAAATCTTTTCTTAAATTCACCCTTGGCTGTGCTGACCTTTCACCTAGGTCAGTACGCATTGCTTCTTCTCGCTCCCTCTTCCCCATCCACCAGGCGGCCAAGCGGAATTTGCCAACATTGCGAAACTGTTACGTAAGTGGGAATGGCGACAGTCCGGCAATGCCATTTAACGAACACCCCCCTCCCCCCCGGGGGGGGGGTCTTTCCCCGTGCTGGCTTAAATGGCCATTCTCAACCATGTCGGAAAGGAGCCGCCCAGAGTTCGATAGAGCTCCTATATACCGCTCGGGTCAAAACAGTCACCCCGTCGTGGACGACCATGGGGAAAGGATGGGTGCTTTGTTGTTCTTCTTCTCCGCGTGTAGCTTCCCGATCGGCGACCCCACCAACGTCAATAAAAACAAAGCCGTTGGCTCGCCTACGTAACAGGAGATCGGGGGGGGTGTGATAGGGAGAGAGGGGAAACACCAGAGCGTGTTGACCTCGTGACATAACGGTGACCTATCCTGGCAGCGGCCACTTCCGGTCATGGCCAGGTTTTTTTTTCTTTGTAATGAAGGCTGCGCCTTAAAGGTTAACCGGGCGGCCCTCGGACCGACTTTTAGATCCAACTGATGCAGTAAGGGAGACCCGTGTTGTCTTCTCACCACCAGAGCTTGGGGGATGATGACGACGATGGTGATTATTATTATTATTATTATTATTATTATTATGACGGCAGAAGATGGCGCCAAATCTTCAAAGGCCGATAACTGGACTCGACAGTCGGTGAAGCGTTAGATCCCATGACCGGGACACAGAACTATCCCACTTTCCTTCACACCGCCGGCCGAGACTCATCCGCAGACCGATTAACCAGATCCCGGGCCGATCTGCCCTGTTATCACGAGGCAGCAGAACGACGTTATTTTCGATCTATGCACGTGAAATAAAATACCGATAGTATTCTCGATACCTGACCTCACCCGGGGCTATGCATCGTAAACCGTGCATTCCTTTATTTATTTAAACTGCACGAATATTATGGTATTAAACAGAAACGAGTTCCCATCTTTGCAGTACTTTATAATTTTTGTTAAATTAAAATGATCGGGGACAAGGCCTCCTCTCCCTTCCCACAAATCGTCAGACATCATTGGTTTGCTTATTTATTTATTTATTCAAAACAGCCTGAAGCAGAAAGAATATTTTGGGGAGGGGAGATCTTATCTCCAAATTTACGATATTCTCTTTAACCCATCACTGACGTAGCAAGCGCCCTAGTGTTTTGGGTTTGAGATTACTAACACGTGGCAAACAGATAACTTGTGATAGTCTTATGTACCTTTCAGCCAACCTCTCTAGATTAGAGCGCGTCTACCAAATTCCATTCAGTGCCAGCCAGTTACAATGAAGCCCTTGGAGCGAAAGGACTCAACCTGGAGCTTCTCACACCTAGCGGCGATCATAGGCGTAACTGGTTTTAAGGAGAACACTTCCGGGTGAAAGCGACAGGGAGGTAATCGGCGCTTGGTTTGGAAACCTGTTCTGACTCGTGTGGGGAAGAAATACAATGGACGTTAACCAGATCGAGCATCCGTCGAACAGAACATCGAAAATAAGAACAATTTCTCTTTAAAACGTAGGTAACGAAATGAAATATTCCTCTTTCGGGGGGTGGGGTGAGTGGTGCTAATTTATTCTTGTGTATACAGTGAAAACATTCGCTCTCCTTGGCACCTGCTGACGGGTGCTGCTCATTCGTTCCTGACGGTCGGAAGTATTTGACACGAACAGGTGAGGAATTTGACCGGTCCAAACCGGGCAAGTCGTAAAGTAATCTTTAGTGGAAATAACACCCCTGTGATGACACATCAACTGAAGCGTGTATTATTATCGCCGGTATTCTACCTCCTGGGTCAGGCTAACCTGTCAATTCAAAAACAACAATAACACAACAAGAATGCAATTTTCTTGAAGCGAGTAAATCTCACTGTGAATGTCTTTCATACCGACACAAAAGCTGGTATATTTTGATTTTCACAAACCATCGCCTAAAGTTGATAGAGAGGTTTCTTCGTTATTATTTATGGATCACGTTCCGATTCGATATTAAAAGCCTCGTCTCATGGATTTTAAGTAATTAATCAAAGAAAACAAAGTCTTCTTCTGTAAAGCTTCCATTAAGGAGACAGTTATTCGCGCGTCACTCATTACAGCTGGATGATGACATACACACACACACCTCTCTCTCTCTCTCCATCTCTCTTCCCCCCTCCTTTCTCTCTCTCACACACACACTCTCTCTCTCTCCATCTCTCTTCCCCCTCCTTTCTCTCTCTCACACACACACTCTCTCTCTCTCCATCTCTCTTCCCCCTCCTTTCTCTCACACACACACACACCACACACTCTCTCTCTCTCTCTCTCTCTCCATCTCTCTTCCCCCTCGTTTCTCTCTCTCACACCACACAACACACTCTCTCTCTCTCTCTCCATCTCTCTTCCCCCTCGTTTCTCTCTCTCTCTCTTCATCTCTCTTCCCCCTCCTTTCTCACACACACACGCACTCTCTTTCTCACCACGCATGCGCTTTGCTTAATTTTCTTTCTTAATCCTTTGTCTAAACCATTTTCTCTGTAAATTAAATAAGTTATAAAATATAATCTTTAAAATAATGTCCATCATCATCTCCATCACATTAGTCTGCTTACGGGCTGGTCGGTGGGTCGGAGCCAGACAAAATGAACAGTTGAAATCGTTTTCCGTTGCGTTCCTCGGCGAACGTGGGTATGCAAAGGAATTCCTAGTAGAATTCTTCATTTTCAGATGTGGGAACAAACTCGTGCAGCCGGATGGTTAAGAAGATCGAGAAGAAACCGTGCTAGGGAGGTGCCGAAAGGGATTCGAACTGGGCCCTCGATCATGGCAGTGCCCCATTACATGGCATCTACCGCTAAATATTAACATTTACCGACACAATGATGAGTTGTTTTTGTTTTCATTGTATTCTAACCAATCTCCTGTGCATCCAGCAGCTGTTTAAATAAATAACAAAGAGAACCTGTCCTCTTATTACCCGCACTTTTCTACCTGAATCAGGAATTGTCTCACCCAAATTTTACGATTCCCGAACAAGGGGTGGGGGCAGAGAGCGAAAAGAAAAGCTTGCGTTTTGAAACAATGAATACATTTTGAGTATTTATTGCCAAATCTAGGGGTGGAAATTAACGGGAAAACAGGCAGGTGCGCAAATGCTGATGGTGTTTAAAAACAGTGGTGAATTACACAGTGAATACATACTACAGTGGCAGTTGTATAATAATAATAATATTAATAATCATCATCATCATCATCATCATCATCATCTTCATCATCATCATCAGCATCATCCAAACTTTGCTAGCTTTTTAAATAAGATATCAAAATCTGCAGGACTCCTCACCTCACAAGGTTTTTGCTTTAACTATTATTGAATTCGAAGGAAAGTCTTTGAGGCCCTGAGTGTAAACGTCCTTGACCTTTCCCAGCCCCGGAGTACAGAGGTCGCTATGCAACATTCATCAAACGTTTCCTCCGGTTTTTCAGCTAGGAAAAACAAAAGAAAAAGAAGGGGGTGGTAGGTCGGCGGCTTTGATGATTTATCGTTAAAAAAGGGAGGTAATTAACTTAATAATTACCTTTTTTTAATGCATGAAACCGAATAACGGCTGACCGCCTGCTAAGGGTTAATGGACGGAACGCGGTGGGGAGGATCTATCTCCAAACTAGGACTGTGTAAGTCTGCATATTATTAAAGCATCTAACGGTTCGATAACCCGAAGACTTTCGTTTAATGCCTCTTCGATCTGCCGCCGCCCCCTGACGGCTATCAGCGGTGACACCGAGGTGACCTTTCTTTGTTGCTAAATAACCACCTTGCGATTGCGCAACACCGTCGCGATGAACTCCGTTTGTAAGCGCCGCGTTGATTGGCCGCCTGCTCCAACGCTTCCTATTATAGCACCGCCAATTAATCATAATCGGTTGATAATCACGGTTAACGCAAACAGCAGCAACCTCAGCCGCCACATCGAGTTAATACCCTATATTTCTCGCCAAGTGCCAATTACCCTAAATTGACGGCAGGAAGTGTGAGACACCTTTAAAATGTTTCGTGCTTGGAAACTAAAGAGGTCATTATGAAAATCGTTAAAGTTATTTTGGTAATTAATGCTTTTAAGAGGCAGATATCTGGAGGGGTTCGGTTATCGAATCGCGCAGATAAACGCAATCAGAGTAAATAATAGAATTACAAACATATAAATTTATTTATTCGATGGTTCACCATAAATGTCAATGTCATCGTAGGTGAACTTTATTTATTATTTATTGACTTTTTAAAAAAAGTTATAGTGAATGGTTCTATTTGAAAGCTTTTAGGGATGAGGGAACCACAGCGAACCGACTGAATAAAGGGGTGAGAGAACCACAGCGAACCAACTGGATAAGGAATGTGAGAACCATTTCAAACCGACTGGATAATGAATGGGAGAACCACGTCGAACCGATTGAATAAAGGATGAGAGAACAACAGAGAGCTGATTGGATAAGGATTGGGAGAACCACAGAGAACCAACTGGATAAGGATTGGGAGAACCACGTCGAACCGACTGGATGAGGGATGGAGAACCAAAGCAAATCGACTTGAATGGGAGAACCACGTCGAACCGACTGGGTGATGGATGGGAGAACCATAGCGAACCGACTGGATAATGGATTGGGAGAACCACGTCGAACCGACTGGATGACGGATGGGAGAACCAAAGCAAATTTACTTGAATGGGAGAACCACGTCGAATCGATGAAGGATGGGAGAACCACACCGAACCGACTGGATAAGGGATTGGGGAACCATAGCGAACCGACTGGATAAGGGATGGGGGAACCATAGCGAACCGACTTGATAAGGGATGGCAGAACCACGTCGAACCGACTGGGTGAAGGATGGGAGAACCACAGCGAACCGACTGGATAATGGATTGGGAGAACCACGTCGAACCGACTGGATGACGGATGGGAGAACCAAAGCAAATTTACTTGAATGGGAGAACCACGTCGAATCGACTGGATGAAGGATGGGAGAACCACACCGAACCGACTGGATAAGGGATTGGGGAACCATAGCGAACCGACTGGATAAGGGATGGGGGAACCATAGCGAACCGACTGGATAAGGGATGGGAGAACCACAGCGAACCGACTGGATAAAGGATGGGAGAACAACAGAGAGCTGATTGGATAAGGATTGGGAGAACCACGTCGAACCGACTGGGTGAAGGATGAGAGAACCACGTCGAACCGACTGGATGAAGGATGGGAGAACCACACCGAACCGATTGGATAAGGATTGGGAGAACCACGTCGCGTGCACGTGTGTGTGTGGTTTTAAATAATTAATGAATCTGATATCTCCACCTTGCTGTTTAAAATGTCCCCAAACATCTCTCCATTGTTGTTGTTTGTTTGTGTTTCTCAGTCAGAATGTACGGTATGTGAATGCTGGTGACATAATACTTTTTAAAAATAGTCACAGCTTTAAATACTACCAAGTGTATATTTCGTTATTCCTTGTCATTTGTTTTTACGTAATTCATTTGATAAACAGAATTTCTCTTAACCGTAATATATCGATATCGATATCGATATTCTGTTCAGACGGTTTTGTATACGAGGCGCGGCCGGTATTTTAACTTTCACTTTCTCAAGAGAATTTCATGCTGGCTCTTCGGAGAAAACAGCCCGGCTCTGTGGAGGCTTTTCTGGGTAATTACAAGGCACCGAGGAAGCGGATGAGTGGGAGGGAAGAAAAGTACGTGTGGGGAGGGGATCAGCGTGTTTTGGAGAGGGGAGGACAGGACGGGGTATACGGCGGTAAGTGTTTGTGTCAATGAAAAGTGACCAGGTCAAAAGGGCAGGGCGCCCTATGACGTGTTGAATATACACGGGCCTACCGAAACCCGATATTGACGTATCCTCCCCTTTTCGGCGACCTCTCTAACCTCGGATGCTGCCTCCATGACCGTCCATTGCATAAATACCCCCCCCCCCCGCGGATTTAGGGGCCGTCAGACCCGGCCAGAAGAGTGACTAAAGGCCAGCGATCGCGTGGCGCTCGCCGCGAGTAAACACCGCCTTGAAAGGAAGCCGACGATTACTGTGGGATAAGAGCGGATTAGATCAGCGCGATTCGTTAAATAGATTTACCGGGAATTAAAACGCAAGCGAAAAAAGTGGAATATTTATCGCTGAGCGAGCGTCCCTTTTAAGAGAGCCCCTGCGCGTGCGTTTAAGCATTCTTGAGTTCCGGGGCCTCAGATTATTTCCGAAATCGCCGCAGGAACAAAATGCACATCATCAAGGAAGTCTCATCTTCTGATTTACCGACTGGTTTCTTTTAATCAGTGACCCGCTGAGTTTGAATGGTTGTAGACGGGCATCTGCAGCTGTACATTCGGTCTGTGATAAATACACAATAACTTAGGGAAGTAGTTTCTATTATCTCCAGAGAGAGCATCCATCTCCTGTATACATTGAGACCGTGTAGATGGACTCCGTCAGATTATCAATGGCGACCCGGTGTAGGTGTGCGGTATTCCCTCAGTTTATCCCGCCATTAAATGCTGAACACATCCAGCAGCTGCCACGAGTGCTTAATGGCTTCTCATCCGGGTTCTCTGGGGGCTCGGCAAAGCCAGAAGCAATCCATTCCATTGCACGTCTTCCCATCTGTAGTGGAGATCTAAATGTATCGCGTGTTCCTTTCATTTTCTTCCAGTATATGATGGCCACGGTAAGAAAGCCCCGGATCAGATGAAGATAACCAATGGAATTTAGATGTCTGTGCAAAATCCGTTTTATCCCATGGAATTGAGCGTCTGATAGAAATCATTCGTGCTCGACAGATGGTTGCAAAGACAGTGGCATCAAAGCCAGCCAACTGTTCTTCAGGTACATGGGCCCTCAAATGTCTGATTCCTCTATAATGACCGGCGCCCAATGAAAGATAACGGCATTCATTCACCTCTGCCATCAATGATTTCGGTACAGAAACCCGGCCTGTACACCGAAGTTTATGTGGGAACCGTTCGCACAGTGAGTCTCTTTCGTAATGTTGATGCTGCAACGGGATAAAAGGAATTCTTAGCAGTTACTGGCGAATTAGGCGAATAACAGTCCATTCCGTTCATGTAGCAATAATGGCAAGACGTTCAGGACATTGTTTACATCGATCACCTTAAGAGACGAATTACCCGATGTTCAATATCTACGAAGAGCGAATGTTCGTCGGCAATATGGCATGTGGACGGGATCGGTAAATTGTTTGATTGCCGGTTTTCGGTATCATACTTTCTAAAAAAGTGAGTTTGCTCTCAGCAGCAGCACATTTATTGATGGTGGCAATAATTATATTTTAATCACGAGCAAACACTTTTTTTCCGGTGGTATTCAAATTATTATAACGATGTGTACATTAATATTATTAGTCTTGTTTTCTTGTTTTTGCAATTGGCATAATTGAGATTATTGTTATATTGTTTGTCTAATTTGAGTTTGACTGCTTTTCAGTATCAGATCAGACTATCTTTTGGTGATACAATATAGCAATACCATTGTCCAAAAGGTACAGGGGCGAGGCGAATAGATAACCAGTTGTGGTCTCACCAACTGACACTGCTTTCCTGTTAGTAGACCAGCCCATCTTCACTCAGGTTTCCGACGCTGGACATGGTTGTGTACAACAGCTCTCTCTATTAGACAGTTTTCTTCTCTGAACCTTCTTCAATCTCTGTATTGGTTCTGACGTTCTCACTCTTTCTACTCTTATTTCTAAAGAGTTTCGGCACAAGATGGTGCTTCAAATCATCCGTATAAAAACATTCGATATTACCCGCATATCCCTTTGCCAAGTTGAGATTAGTAGTTGCAGCAATGAAACCAAAACAATTAGTAGCAACATATGTAAATTACATTTTCAACGACAAGTTGTAGATACCCACGAAGTTGGCTTTGAGGTTGTCCGGTCTAATACAACCGTCATTTTTGCTGTTGTTCTGATATACACCGCTGAGAGACTTTCCACTATCTCAGGTTTAATTACACCTGTAGCTTCGTCTTCTCCGGTTGATTTATTCTAGAAGACGGGCGAGAATATTTACCAGAATACTTGGACTACGGTTGGCTTCCTTTTTGGCTCCACATTCAAGAGTAGCGTTTATTATAACCACAATAATAATAGTAATAATAATACATTTTTAAAAAAAAAAAAATTTTATACTGTGCTGACATTCTTCACTTCTGTGTAGAAACAGAAGCATATACATTCAGCGAGTCCGCCCACAAGCTGAGATGCGCGCGCAATAAATCAACGATGACCAGTGGTCACATCCGGCGAACTTTTGACTTCTCTTGGGTCACCGATCTCCAGAACAAACAATCCACCACGTTTAGCAATTCTGACCCATTGCTGGCCGAATGTATACGATTTCGCGAGAGCCGTCTAAACAATATGTCTTTCACGGCCACTTGACCGGCCGTGTTTGGTGACCATTGTCCGGTTTCGCCATTATCATAATCACCGACACGTCTAGAATGGCGGAGGAATCGGTCCGTCAACTGGGAATCCTCTCGTTTCTTCTCGGACAACGCGTTAATATATATATATATTTTTTTTTTTTTAATTCCTCCCCCAACCGTCTCAAGCTTATTCGGATAAACACCCCTGTGGTATATAAGACCACATTCTGGCCGCCAAATCACATGCTCATTAATCCGACATTTGTTAATCTCGAAGATCGTGGTAATCCGACGCAATGTTTTTTTTCTTAAAGAAAAGACGTATGTATCTTTAACGATGATACTTCTGTCTTCTTACCTGGCTAAAGCCGCCAGTATTGTATTATACTGTATTATATATATATCGGTTTCAGACTGTCACAAAATCGGTAGAATTGGGGAGAATAAAGGAAGATTTCGGAAAGATAAACGGTTCTGCGAGGTCGCGGCACGAGAGCTTTAGCATACATTTACAGCTCCCGAGTAGACAATCAGAAAAACACGACGATAGATTTCCTACAGAGGCCCTCTCTGTCCGGCCTTTTCTACTGCTCCTCCTTTGTTGATAATCCCTCTACCGGCCACCAGACATTAAATCTTTTATTATAAGTATTCCCTCTTCACTAACCCGGACTTTTCAACGACTTTATGACTTTTTGGATATAAGCGACATTTAATGACCGGTCACACGAAAGGCGTGTCACTTGTAAATGGGAGGCCGGCTTTGTCGCCGATGGTACTACAAACACACACATATATAAATATATAGAAGGGCATTTTCAGACAAACACGAGCAGATCGTTTATTTACGTACGGTTACACTTCATTATTGGCAAATGAATCCTTTGTCGATATTCGGATAAAGCACCAGAAGACAAAACCTGGCTTTTCGTTTTATGTATGAAAGTTTAGAGACGGACCAGGGCTGAGCCGCGGAAGAGGAGGGCGCGTGGAAAGACTCTAAACCATCCGCTTGGAATTGGTGTCATTTTAATTTCCCCAGGTACTAAAGAAGAGGACATTTACTCGTGAACTCTGGCTAAAGGTCGCGCGGACGCGGATTGTTCGGGGATCACTAATAATCACACCTGTATTTTTTAAAATTTTTTTTTTATTGGATCCATGAATACAATCCCGACTTCTTTGCCACTGCGTTGAAACAAGAATTCCGACACATTTCAGCTGCTATGGGGGAACTGTGGGACCAGAACGTTCCGGGTCATTTCTAAGAGAGCAAGGATGCGACGATCGCGGTGCGATGTCCCACCCCTGACAGAACGAAGAATCTGAGTCCGGTACACGGATATCTGAACTGAAGTCCGCTGTTTAAAAGATTGTAAATGGTAATCGCTGATAACGGCGATACTTGGATTATCGACCAGTAGTTACTTACAGTCAAAATGATGTTCCATGTATATGGACAAATGATTTTAAAGAAAAATATTACAGCAGAAAAACGTTGACAATATTAATTTCACGAAATATACATAGGTGCGTGTTATATAAGGTGAGCGGCGAATCACTGTAGTGCGATTTATCTAAAGGGAGGTGGTTTTAAATTTATACGAAACAATATAGGTAAATCTTTGTTCATAAACTTTAAAATCCGTTCAACTGAAGCTTTCCAAAAATGCTGGACCCCAGACGGTTCTAAGAAAGGGGTGGAGGAGACGCTGGCTTCGGATGCTCCCTCGGAAACTGCGGGTTAAATGAAGACAAGCATTGCCAACTATGGGTGTGTCGCGTGCGTTCCCAGATAACCCGCCGACCGCCATCCGACCTTCCCGCCGATGCTTTCTCCCCCCCCCCGGGGTCTTCCGGAGCCCCCTCTCTCCGCCCTTCCGAGCCTCTGCCCCCTCGTAGCTTCGTCCTTCTAAATTCCTGATTGCGTCGCGAGGAACGGCTTTCGTGGCGTGATCGCCTGGGAGTTACGCAATACCCACCCCGGCCGCTCAGCCTCCCCTCGGAATTTCTCGGGCCAGCAGCCCGCCTTGTTCAAATACGCGATACTTTTCACACTGCGTTGCGACACGTTGTGTCAGCGCATCTTTCACACCGGTGCTTTTGTTTTCTCTTCTTCTTTTCAGGCTTTCGGTCGGGATGAGCATTTCAAATGACGCGTCATGAGGGAACAGCTTTAAAGGGAAACTCCCGCCGAGCTCGCGCGCACCCGGAAGTTCCGAAAAAGGTGTTCCTCCCCCCCCACCACACTTTCCTCTTTCCACTACAAAATCGAAATCCTCTTTGGGTTAAAAAATGAGTTATCTCCCATGAGATTGCTTCTGATCCAAGAGTAAAATCTGCGCCTGATAATCGAGAGCCGGTAATTAAAGCGTAAGAATTTTTTTACATCTTATAATTGTGGCTCCTAGTATTAGGGAAGACCGGAGATAGCTGTTAAAGGGATAAGTTATTACAACACTGGTAACTTCTAATTAAACGTAGAAAAGAAGTCATAATCGACTTCATATTTAATATTACATCGATTATAGCTTCACTGTAGTGATATGACGTCGATTATGACCTCGCTGTATGTGATATGACGTCGATTATGACCTCGCTGTATGTGATATGACGTCGATTATAACCTCACTGTACGTGATATGACGTCGATTATGACCTCGCTGTATGTGATATGACGTCGATTATGACCTCACTGTACGTGATGACGTCGATTATAGATAGCCTCACTGTACATGATGACGTCGATTATAGCCTCACTGTACGTGATGACGTCGATTATAGCCTCACTGTACGTGATGACGTCGATTATGACCTCACTGTACATGATGACGTCGATTATGACCTCACTTTATGTGATATGACGTCGATTATGACCTCACTGTACGTGATGACGTCGAATATGAACTCACTGTACTTGATATGACGTCGATTATAAGCCCACTGTACGTGATATGACGTCGATTATGACCTCACTGTACTTGATATGACGTCGATTATAAGCCCAATGTACGTGATATGACGTCGATTATGACCTCACTGTACTTGATATGACGTCGATTATAAGCCCACTGTACGTGATATGACGTCGATTATGACCTCGCTGTACGTGATATGACGTCGATTATGACCTCACTGTACTTGATATGACGTCGATTATAAGCCCAATGTACGTGATATGACGTCGATTATGACCTCACTGTACTTGATATGACGTCGATTATGACCTCGCTGTATGTGATATGACGTCGATTATGACCTCACTGTACGTGATGACGTCGATTATAGCCTCACTGTACGTGATGACGTCGATTATGACCTCACTGTACATGATATGACGTCGATTATAGCTTTAGCTTACATTTAATAAATAATAATTCGTTGCTTTACAGCTTAATCCTGTAACAACTATCGCCGACCTTATTAATTATAGCAGATCTTAATTAGTTGTCCACATGATCTATACACTTAAATTATTTTTCTAAAGTTTTTTTTTTTATTTTTAATGTCTAGAAACAAATCTGGGCAAATTTAATCTTTTTAGTAGTTCGTTGTATACAAAGTTTTAAATTCTGTGAATATTTGGGTGAATCCGAGCTGAATATACTAATAATCCCGTATTTTTCCTTAAATAAGAAATACAGTCTTGTACAACATCTTCAGAATGTAGACGAACTAGGGAGTTGTATAAGAGTACTAGTATAATTATTGACAATTTTTTTACTTGATTAACTCAAAATCAACACTAAATCGCAGATCGAAGCCAATGGGCTTCACTTGGAGTGGCGTAGCGTTGGTTCGATCAGTTTTCAAGGGTAGACGCCCAGCATAAGTGTATGGAAGGATTCCCGTGCCCCGCAACGAATGAAACAACCTTTCTAAGCAAACTCTTCTTTTCGCTGGTTGTAAACAGAATCCTCGTCTTTTTTGAGGGCTGGTTACTCCGACAGGATAATTCATCAAGCTTAGAGGAGGACCTGTCGACAAAGAAACTTTGTTCCGAAATAAACTGAGTTCCCAGCCAGCAAGCCAAGAATTTGTTATTATTTTATTATTATTATATTATTATTATTATTATTTTATTATTATTATTATTATTATTATTTTATTATATAAAGCATTTTGGGAAAACATCTCTTCCTACTACGTACCATCGATCGTGAGGCCCTCGGCGGAAATCACAGCTGTAGTTTACCTGTACATGATGGATAATGACTTGTCGCTGTTGACCTCTCATGGAAAATACACCAGTGAACTTACAAAGGAACCCTCCCCTGGCTTTTGTCTCTAAGAAAGTTCAGCGTGAAATACCTCCGACGAGCAGTTACGGAATACCGCGAAGTGAGACAAATCCCATCTTTATTTAAAGCCCTATTCTTCTTCTTCTTCTTCTTCTTCTTCTTCTTCTGTTGTTTTACAAAAGAGCCGGGGTTACGGTGGGTGTAACTGGAAAAACGGTGTATAATTAAAAATGCGTTGGTACCTTGTTCTTCGTTGCATCATTCTTCTGCAGCATCGCACGAATTCCGGGAGTCGCGAACGCTTCGGGTGTTTACGTAAGGGCTGGCTGCCTTCGATGAGATAAATATGGGGTCACCTACCGCTGGGAGGGAGGCCGACTGCAATTATTGGGAGTTTCCATTGTTGGCCGATCAAAGGATCCACGAAGGAAGGAAACGTGTGCATAGAAAACGGGGAGGCGCAGCCATTTACGACAACAAGGGTCAATTTCCGGCCATGCCATTCTTGCGAGAAGGCTTCAAGCGAAATGGCTTCCAGGAGCCGGGAGTCTAGTGAGGCGGAGCGATGCTGTCGAGAGGGAGTCAGGGGCCGACTGTGTAAGAGAGAGAATCAAACTTTAGCTTCGACAAAGAGAAAACAAACGTACAACGGCCCGGGCAAGCGTGACTGTTGTTCGGTCCATAGACGTGTAGTCACGCATGACAATCCAAGCACTCGTGTCCGATGATAATTTCCCATTACACTCGGCCGGACTGCTTGATAAAGCAGCGGATATATTCGTGTTCAAACCTTCTTCACAAACCGGCTTCTAAAAGTTCTTTTTATTCAGGCCACATAACTGGCATAAAGAATGCTGGCAGCGGTGTGCTTTTTTAGGATGAACTATTGCCACGATCTTATGATGCATACTACCCACGAGCAGGCCCAGGGACTTATGCTTATTATTACTACTTTGTTTGCTTGATATGCCCTTTCAATTTCTGTTTGCTTTCAGCCGAACGTATAAAACACGTATACAACAGAGAGAAAGAGGTAGAGAGGTGGAGAGAGAGGGAGAGAGAGAGAAAGACACAGACAGAGATGATGGAGAGAGAGAGAGGGAGAGAAAGACACAGACAGAGATGATGGAGAGAGAGATGGGGAGAGGGAGAGAAGACACAGACAGATGATGGAGAGAGAGATGGGAGAGGGAGAGAAAGACACAGACAGAAATGATGGAGAGAGATAGGTAAAGAGAGAGAGAGGGGGCC
This sequence comes from Nautilus pompilius, assembly GCA_018389105.1. Lineage (NCBI taxonomy): Eukaryota > Metazoa > Mollusca > Cephalopoda > Nautilida > Nautilidae > Nautilus > Nautilus pompilius. Next base: position 107,749 of record JACATO010000964.1, on the reverse strand, counting down.
GTAGAGAGATTGGGGGGGGAGAGAGACGGAGAGAAAGACACAGACAGAGATGATGGAGAGAGAGAGAGAGAAAGACAGACAGAGATGATGGAGAGAGAGAGAGAAAGACAGACAGAGATGATGGAGAGAGAGATGGGGAGAGAGAGGAGAGAAAGACACAGACAGAGATGATGGAGAGAGATAGGTAAAGAGAGAGAGGGGGGCCGTAGAGAGATTGGGGGGGAGAGAGACGGAGAGAAAGACACAGACAGAGATGATGGAGAGAGAGATGAGGAGAGAGAGGGAGAGAAAGACACAGAGATGATGGAGAGAGATAGGTAAAGAGAGAGAGGGGGCCGTAGAGAGATTGCGGGGGGGAGAGAGACGGAGGAAAGACACAGACAGAGATGATGGAGAAAGAGAGATGATGGAGAGAGGGATGGGGAGAGAGAGAAAGACAGACAGAGATGATGGAGAGAGATAGGTAAAGAGAGAGAGAGGGGGGGCCGTAGAGAGATGGAGAGAGAGAGAGAAATGCAGAATAAGTCGGTTATGTCTGCTGAACTAACCCAGTCACGTGTCTCACACCCGCTCTCCATGTTTTCTATCGGAAGCTGACTGACTAGATCCATTCTAACCGCACTCCACACCATTTCTTTTTTCTTTTGCAATTTGCACCGGAAAAGAAAAGTAGATATTAACGAGGAAGAAGAAAAAATGAAACTCATTTTAATTCAATAAATAAACGGATATCAAAAAAGTCGATCGTCAGATCGGGAAAAGATAACTGAAAGTAGCAATATCCTAAAGATCATCTCCACGGCTATGACAATGGAAGTACTAGCGCACAAGGTATATGACGTCATGAATGCTTTTCGGCGTCAGGATATATGATGGCAAGAAGGTGACAGGTTGTTGGTCCCGTGATAAGATGTATTACCTTGCTATAAACATGGCTACTTGTCGAAAGTATGATTTCTGACGTCACGGGTAGCATGTATTTTTGTCGAATTATTGTGTGAGATGTGGTATAGTTAGCGATGTATATATATATATATATGTCTGTCGTAAATCTCCTATACGCCGCCAGTTTCACCGACCAGCTGGTCTGAAATCAGCTTATTTATTCTGGACGTCGTGATATCCAGTACTAGTTTTAACGACTACTAATTGATCGTAGAAATCCATACATGCTAGTAGCAGGAAATTAGGTTTAGCGAGCGAGGACAAACTCAAGTGGCGCTCCGCCGCCACCACCCTCCTGTCTACGACCATTAATGAGAGAGATTTTAGAAAGAAACCAGCTTGCAAAAGACAATGGCTGATCTGTCAATTCGCCGCCAGGTGAACACCATTTAGATAGGAAAGAGCCCGCGGTTCTGGTCCGTCAGTGCAGATCTACAGAGACGGTACTTTTTTAAAAAAAAAAAAAAAAACGAAAGTAAAATCTGAGACCAAAAAAAAAAATAAATAAATAAATAAAAATAAAAGATTTTTCAAGGACAGGTCCAGCAGAACTCGAACCCATCCCTCCTCCACCAACAACAGATGTTGCCCCGCCTTGGTCAACGGTCGGATATCAGTGAAACTCCACCTCCCCCCCCACCGGAAGTTAGTGAGAGGAAGTCGTCACATGACACAAAAACAAAAGCCACTCCTCTGATATCCTACGACTAAATAAGAAACACATCCCTTGGAGAAGTAAACGGTTGTTTTCAAAGCTAAGAAAACAAGGAAGACTCTGCTGTATCATTACAACGAAACTGCCACGCTGGAGAGAGAGAGAGAGAGGGCGAAAGGAAGTGTTATCGCCGCCCTCTATCGGCAGAGCTTCTAAACCATCTCCTCCTTTAATCAGAAATAAAATAAAAATATGTGGGGAAAAAAGATTATAACTGAGAATAAACAAAAATACTGTGTGTGAGTACATATTATTTTTCTACGTATTAGGCGGATCGGAAGCAGTGAATTGTACAGTGTTGATTACAGAATTAATTTTCTTCAATCAGTTTTCTGTCCGCTCCAATGTGCTTATATCAATATGTCTCCGTGACAGACTGATACGCCGAGCAGCTGCGGTCGGTAGCTTTCCCCCGTAAAGATGTGGCTGTGTGTGTGTGTGTGCGAACATCTAGAGCAGCGAGAAAACGAATCGGTTTTGTGCCATAGAAATCTGCTCGTTAGAAAGATTATCTCGCCCGAGACTTCTCCGCTAACTTCAACCGAACCAGAAAGTTCATTCACATCTGGGCTCTCCCTCTCTCTCTCTCTCTCTGGCCAGTAGCGCAAGATTTCAACCTATCCATGACCCCAAATTCGTCGGTCGTAACTTGACCATTTGGCCAACTGTTGGCAAACATGCGCAATATTTTATCTTCGTCCGCAATGGGGGTGAAAAGTGCAGACCGGTGGAGAGCAGGAACTTATCTTGGCTTCTCGGCGGACTCGACGTTAGTCGGGTAAAACCGACTTCAGTCAGTGAGAAGCTAATTTCCTAATTTCTCTCGAATACATAAACAAAGGATTATGATAATAGAAGCAGAACAGGATATTTAACATGGCACAATACATATATATATATATATAACAAAAGGGTAATATGTAATTGTGTGACATTTAAATATGAATGAAAGGTTTTTGTTCGTAAAAACTGAAATCTATCTGCATACTAATTTAAACGACGTGTCAATGACTTAGTCGTATATACAGTACTAAGTTAATTTTTCCAACTCCGCCGGTTAATAGCGACCGTCCGGTTATGCGAAGATAGCTTCAGCGGCTATTATCCCTCGCATAGCCGGACTGTCGTCGTCGGGAGTTCACTGAAACGTCGATAATTGTATAACAGCGGAGACTGGGGGGGGTGTGCTAAAAGCTCGGAAAGTGCAACAGTTTAAATTGTGAATAAAAACAAACGTAATAATAAGGATTTCTTTTTTCAGTTAAGCATTAAATGCTTATGAACATTAATGAACAGTTTATGGAAGCTTTACGATAAGTTAGTCCGCACATATTAGAAGAGTTATCTAATCTTGAAATTTGGAACTCGCCTGTAAAGAAGAGTTTAAATTAGGTCTGAATTCACCCCCACCCCGAGAGGCACAGCGATACCTTATTCGAAGGAGCCCGCGTTTCTATGGTCGAGAAGTATGGGGCGGCTGCGCACAAATAAGCTGATTACCATTTGCGGAAACTAGTAGACTTCTTCATCAGTACCTGGGGGGGGAGGCAAGCCGCGGGCTGACTGACACGAAAGGTCGAGAGAAACCACAGTACAGTCCAAATGAACACGAGTCAGCAGCCGCCATGGTGAGCGAGCGAGCTACCACTCCTCATCCTCCTCTCTATCTCCAGCTCCGCTCTTCCAATTACTTTTGTCACTTTCTAAAAACACGCCAATTAACATTAGAGTCGTATTTTCTTGTATAGAGTCAGGTAATATGTATTATAAGTTAACTGAGATTATTTCTTTTTTCGCATTAACTAATTTCGCCAGGTCTATTCCGTGTCACAAAACGTTGAGAGCAGCCGCCGCCCCGTTAACTGGTGGCAGCCAACACGAGGACGTAGATATATGTAGAGGAAAGGTCCACCCCGCGCCCCTAGCATCTGATCTGACGTGCGCCAGGGTAGTCGCTGAGTCGGGTGGCAATTAGTGAATGTGGCTCTCTCTCTCTCTCTCTCCATCTCTCTCTCTCTCTCTCTCTCTCCATCTCTCTCTCTCTCTCTCCATCATCTCTCTCTCTCTCCAGCTCTCCTCTTCTCTCTCTCTCTCTCTCTCTCCCTCTCTCCTCATCTCTCTCTCCTCTCCCTCTCTCCCTCTCTCTCTCTCTCTCTCTCTCTCTCTCCATCTCTCTCTTTCTCTCTCTCTCTCTCAGCGAACCTCGTCGACTGTTCTGCTTTTCCTTGTCTACTTCATGACGAGTTAAAACACACACACGTTGTATTTTTAATGCGTTTTTAAGAAAAATTCCGGTATTGCTGCATATTGTTGTCAAATCCGGCTTTCAGACATCTAACTGTACTTCAATCTAGCACCGCACAGTTGGATTATCTACACGGCAAACAGCGGTGGGTAAGCTTAAAGGTGAAGAACGGGAGGAATCTCTTCCTAAGAACGCAAACTTACCCACGTGCTCGTTTAAATGGCTCGCGTTGCTAACCAACTAAGAAGGAACTAGCGGGTGTATCAGATTTTCTCTTCTCCGTTGAAAGCACCCACCACCACAGACCCCCCCAAAATATTTAGAAATATGATGATTTATCTTTCATGTAATAATTTCTTAAACAAGGACCTGACAGCGTCATATAGGGGACAGGACAACACGAATTCTAGACGGCAACGTGCGCTAAGCTGAAATCAGCGTCAATAAGTCGGGATTCTTTTAGGCTGCGTTTCTATTTTTGCACTCGTGTGTGAATTCACAGGAAAGGAATTTCTATGGGTTTAAATGTTTTATATGACACGAATCTCTGAGGAGGTGGGGAAATGAGGAATTTCGAATAAAATAAGAAAAAAACAAAACAAACGCTTTTATGCACGGCCCAGAAAAACAAAGAGACAGGGTAGGCAGGGCGAGGAAGGATGAGAGATAGATGGAGAAGGGGCGTGAGAGAGAGAGAGAGAGAGACATGGAGATGGAGAGAATGGAGAAGGGGCGTGAGGAGAGAGAGAGAGAGGGAGAAGAGAAGAGATGGTAGAGAGATGGAGAATGGGCGTGAGGAGAGAGAGAGAGAGAGAGAGAGAGAAGAGATGGTAGAGAGATGGAGACGTGAGAGAGAGAGAGAGAGGAGAGGCGAGGGTGAGAGATGGAGAATGGGCGTGAGGAGAGGGAAGAGAGAGAGAGGGTGAGAGAGAGAGAGAGAGAGATGGAGAATGGGCGTGAGGAGAGAGAGGCGAGGGAGAGAGAAGAGATGTAGAGAGATGGAGAATGGTCGTGAGGAGAGAGAGAGAGAGAGAGAGCGAGGGAGAGAGAAGAGATTAGAGAGATGGAGAATGGGCGTGAGGAGAGGGAAGAAGAGAGAGAGAGATGGGAATGGGTGTAGAGAGAAGAGATGGTAGAGAGATGGAGAATGGGCGTGAGGCGAGGGAGAGAGACCTGTAGCAGTGTGTTATAACTTAACATATCTGCTACAACAGTTTGCTTGGGCATTCCAAGAATTCGCAGCACGAATGCACGAAGTCGGTGTGAGTGGTCTCGTCTCCGGCCACTCTGTTGTTTGTCTAAGTCATACGTCTGTCTCTCTAATTTTAAACAAACTATTAACAAGCGAGAAGAAAAAAATCAGATTAAAAATGAAACTGAAATCAAAATGAGCCGACAGTCGGGCTTTGTCCCTTTATGCTAACAGTTTGCTAGCGGTGCCCTTACCCGCGTGTGTGTGTACGAGTATATATTGTAAGGCGAATGTCAGTAGTATACATGTTAACGCTTTCAAGAAATATGTCAGCATTAAACAGAAGTGCACAGGTTCATCTGTAGCCCAGAACCCGCGGAAGAGGAAAACAGTAAATAAAAGGAAGCTAAACAATTTTGAAACATTTGGGGAACCTTGAGTATAGCGGATGCCATCTGCTGATACTGCTATTATCACTAGTATCAGGAGGAGTAACTGGTTCGTGGCCATTCTACCCTGACACGCTAAGGAGACGGGAACTCGCCCTCTCCTCTCCACCCGAACTGCCAAGCAGGAAGCGGTTACTTTTTAAGGGGTTCGCCAGTCGGCCCATTAACCAATATCTTTTGTCACTCGTCGCGTATGACATTCATCCTCTCCCTGCTGCGCGAATATTTAATATAAGGTTCTACAAATCGCCTTACAACCAGAATTATTATCAGGCACGGCGAGGCAAACTACTCAGCGGAAAGTAGCAGCTGTTTTCCTCGGACTGCTGCTGGCTGCCCGGTCGAGAAGAAGTTGGGAGATCTCACTAGGGAAGTTCAGATGAGCCCCACCCCACAGGGCTGCTTCATCGTTCTTACATACAAAAGTGTTCTTCTGGAGCTCCATCTTTTATTGGTTAGAACTGCACGGGCAAGTGGTCAGTTTTGGAAGGGAGGGAGGAAATCATAATGCTGCGCTATAAATTTTACCATTATTTGTAGCTCGCTCTCCATCTCCATCTCCATCGCTCTCTCTCCCACATCTCCATCTCTCTCTCTCTCCATCTCCATCTCACTCTCTCTCCATCTCCATCTCTCTCTCCATCTCTCTCTCTCTCCATCTCTTTTTAAATTTAATTTGTTGTCAAAGCGTAAGGGTTAATAGTAAATTTAGTGAGTCCTTTTCAGGACCGGGCTATTTGCTTACGTCAGAATTATATATATATATGTGTGTGTGTTACCTGGGTGGGTTAGGGTGGTTAATGCACAAAGCACGAATCCGGGTGTATCTGAGCGAGTAAAATACCGAAACGGAAGTGGCGTGTATGGGATATTATTGTACGGCTGAAATGTGAGTATGGCTGGAGTGAGAGGGCGCGAGAGGAGCTGAGTAAACGATGAGTTGAGAGAGTGCTAGGTTGGTAATAAGGATCATCTGCTTAACTGAAGACGAGTCGTCGTGACGCCACCTTTGGTCAGGGAGTTCCACCGCTATTCCGCGTGCGAGAAATCGCTGGATCTTTGATGGATGGCTTCGTCCGCGGTTAACGTTACCCAGACCAGAGAGATATTTCGGAGTGGCTCAGCGATAGTGTTTCCGGTTCTGTGACCGGACGGTTTGTCCCTCAGCTAGGTTGGAGGTTGTTTTGCTTTTTTTTGTGTGTGTGTGTGTGGTTGGTTGAGGGTGCTGTTGGAAAGTATACACGGAAACAAAACAGTCAAAGCGGCAAGGAAAAAGTTTAGATTTCCAATAAGTTTAAACCGACCCCCATTGGTTGGGAGCGATTCCCGTGACACTTCAGAGCGAAATAAGATTTGTGGTAGAGGTTACTCAGTGGGCCGAGGGTTCGTTCATTAGACTAATGCCAGAAATATGATGGACAAGAAGGATGAGTTGGGGGGTTGATTGAGGACCTGAACTAACAGGTTTAAACGAAACATGGGTTCGTTTTGACATCGCTTATAATGAGGTTTCTAGAGATGGTTATCCGTTATTCTGTAAAGACAAGGTGCGGTGGAGGAGTTGCATTATTAGTTTCAGATGTTTTAGCTCTCCCCCCCCTTCACATGAATATCAAGATCGGGTTGATAGACGAGTGATAAGTAAAGATAAAATCTTGCGCTTGCATTGATTTTATTGCTGGAGTCGATAATGGTTATGGATGGCTTACAAATTAATACACGGCTGTGCAAACTTGAGTTTAAAAACCGAGCGTAGAGATGGGGGGGGGCTGTAACTGACGTCATTGGCTCTGACCTTCGAACCAAAGGTCGAAGCATATGACGTCGACTATAGCCTCGCTAAGCGTTTGATTAGATATCGCTCCGCTGTAACAGGTGTTAGTTATAGCTCATCGCTGTTTAATTATGCGAGACATTAGTGTATATTATTTAATGTAATCTCAAACAATTTTATTTTTAATAACTACGAGCCAGTTAGATTCCAGAGAATTGGTATCTTAAATTTCAGATTGGGGGTACCCCTAGCTCGGGGTTGCTGAACTTACTTTCTTTCTGGCGGCAAGAGTATATATATATATGCCAGCTGATTTAACTCGCTTAGTGGGATTGGTCTAACGTGGGCAGGGAAAATACCTTAGCCCTGGGTAAACTGGAATTAACTACTTACACAAACTAGATTGTCCTACAACAGTAATGGGAGACGAATAAGTATTTAGGACTAATAACTGATAGCAACCTTGAAAAGTCAAGAGCAAGTTGAAAGTTTGTACCAAGGCCACTGGAATCTTCTATATGATGAATCATATTAATAATATATAACTTAAGCAGTTCAATTCCCCCCGTATAAATCATTAGTTGGGCCAACTTTTAGAGTGCGGTCTAGACAGGGACCTCCACTTTATGCAAACGATACAGGCGTCTTAGGAAAAAGTTCAAAGGTTAATAGAATGAGTTATGCCCGCTTCTTGTACTTTATCCGTATATAACACGAGATTTTGTTGTCCACACAGCTAAGTCAAATACGTCCGCATGCGATATACAACAATAGCGTAAATTTGGGCCGTATTGCTGCGAATATACCCGAGGAATCCCTACTAAAAATCTACATTTTTTAGATGTGGGAGGAAGCCCACGATACCGACTGGTGGCGCCAGAACGGTATTGAGAAGAAGGAAAGAGAGACAACTTACTTAGCTTAAAAAATAAAACTTATTTTAAAACAAAATAAGACAATGAATCAAATGAAAATTATATTTATTTATTTTAAAAAAAGTAACAATGAGGCACAAGTCCAATAGTAGGTTTTTGTTTTGTTTTTGTTATTGTTGTTAAATATAAGAATTGGACGATTCAGATCACATCTTTGTTCGTTTGTGTTTCGAGTAACCAAAAGACATACAGTGATCGAAAGGTTGTCGCCGAGGATTACCTGTGTGTGTTTGTGTGTGGGTGTGTGTGGTGTTGGGGTGTGGCTGATAACAGGTGGTAAATACCGGAATCGTACAATGATCTGGAAGGATCTATCAAGATTCCATCAAATTTGAACCATAGCTGATGCTAATTTAAAATACATGACACGAGACAACCTTTCGGAAATACATCACAGAAGGCATTACCGTCAGATTAAAATAATAATAAAATAATAATAATAATAAAATAATATAATAATAATAATAATAATAATTTCAAAATTGATCCTCTTAGTGACGGATTTTTTGCCTTCTCCCATGACCGGGTAAATAACCGGGAAATATGGTACTGAACAATGATTGTAGTGTAGTTGGGAAAGATGTCAGACGCGCGCACATTGAGTCTGAGCGTCTCTTTTATTTCACCGGAAGTAGTAGGAACACAAATTAAAAGGAGGCAATATGGTTTTAGTTCACCGGAAGTAGGAACAGAATATAAAAGAGGTAGTTTGGTTGAGGTAATCGGTTGTTGTGTTTCTACCTTGACCCAGTAGTAGGTGACCTTGAAACGGTTCTTTCCGTACTATCTAGTGTGTGTGTGGACTTTTTTTTAGAAAGCCAACTCATTTCTGCCCCCCCCTTTTCCACCATTTTTATAGAACACATTTTTCAGACGTCTTCTGCTAGCAGGATTATTAGCGCCACCTGTAGTGCTTTTCGCTCAACGCGGCATAGCTGGCTGGTTGTGGGTAAATATTTCCTTCTCTACAAGAGATTCCCTCTCTACCAGCGACCCCCGCTCTCCCCTAGCAGTAAGCATCCAAAAGTCGACCTCATCTGGAGGCCATGTTCACCAAAGCATTTCTTAACGATGCTGGTTGCATTTAATTAATTTTATTTTTTTTTTTTAATATCTAAACTGGAATCCTTTTTAATTATGACCCATCAACCGGTTTACGTAAAGAAACGTTAGAGAAGAAGTCCGGTTCTAAAATAGCTCTGGAAGCCATCGGCGAGTATACGAAGTTACAATTAATAGTTCGAGACAAAGCGATTCGCCGCCGACAAAACACGAGGAAAGTTGATCGGTTTCCTGATTCAGATCAAAAAGTACAAAAAAAAAAAGAAAAAAAAAACCCCAAAAAATCAAAGGATAACAGGAACTATTAAATTAACTTAAAATCGTAAAATCTATACATTTCCTCTCCCCAATGTATACGGACCTGCCACAGAACAGGTTTAATATTTACAACTCAAACGAGGCTGGGATCGCGACGTTAAGGAGCTTTACCCAATCTGACATTACGTCATTTTAAAAAGTTTGTTTTATTGTTGTTGTTTTTTTTTTTTTTTGCTTTTAAACCTACTGAGAGATAAATGTCATTGTATTTAAGTTTGTACACTTAGCCACTTGAGCATTTAAAAAAATAAGAGACAATAATGAAAAATGGCAAATCTAGGATACCATAAACAGAATAAGAGATTTTGGCTGGACGGCATTGTCATATAATAAAAATGGGAACTGACATTTTAAGAATAATAATTTATGTTACTAAATGGCTGACCAGGAAAGTACCTGGATGAACTTTGGCTTCGGTCTGAAACCAACAACAACAAAAAAAAACATGGAGTTCGCTCTTGTGCGATAAAAGGAGGGAAAAAGATGTGTTTTGATGAAGCAGTTAGCGAAGAAGGGGACGAGAAGGGAAAATAAAAAAGAAAAGCATAACGGATCGTTTCGGTTACTTAAGAAGATGAGGTTCTTGGAAGTTACCTATCGAAACAGTTGGGCCTCGCTTTTCCTAGAGTAACATACCCTGCCGTATAATTGTAGTCCGGGACCCAGAAAACTAACCCGAGCTTGGACTGGGAAGGGAGTTTAAGTTCTATCGAGAATTTCGCTTTGGTAAATTCTTGTCCGTCTACCGATCGACAGGTTTTCTTTGCCGATCCATCGTGATACTGCAAGCAGTTCTTTGGCTAATGGAAAACATGTCCTTGACAGGAAGTGAATATACCTGAATAAAGTTTTAGTATATGCAAAGTACTTTAAATATTTAAAATAGAAAAAAAAATGAACAGGAATTAAAAGTATGAAGTGGAAAACTAGAAATTACCCTATAAAGCGAATTTCACCCCTGCTAATAGGTAGCATAAATTAACTGAGACCTGTTTGTGGAACTCGTGACGACAGCATCCGCCACCTAGCGACTGAAGCAGACATTAACATAACCCCCCCCCCCCTATCCTGATAACAAGAGCTAAACATTGAAAGTAAAGATTTATATACATTTTTTTAAAAATTAAAAAAAAAAAACAACTTTTGCATTCGTACTTAAGAACGTTCAAACATCGTTTCTTACGATACAGAGAGAGAGAGAGAGAGAGAGAGAGGGAGAGAGAGAGAGTGACGTCGCTACAGAGAGAGAGAGATGACGTTATTACAGAAAGAGAGAGTGAGACGACAGTTTAAACCTGATTTAGACACGTTCGAATTGTGATGAGCAAGCGGTAGACAACCGCTCGGATTTGGGGATGAGTCAGGGACTGACTAAATACACTCGAGGTGCTTTTGATGGACTCCTCAAATGACTTTGCAATTTTTAAAGAGAAGAAGCAGAGAAAATATAGCATGCCTCTGAAAGGTAATGAGGACAATAAATACCTCACCGGGTTCGAGTGGACTGATGCTCTGAGGTATAAAAATGCAAATATGAAAAACTGGCTCATGATATTTAATGGGAGATTTATAAGATGTTACGCTTATTAAGATTTCTAAAGTTTCTAATAGTTGTTTTTTATTAAAAAAGCAACAATTCTATATATTAGTAGCAGCCATCAAATCTAGTTAGGTGTTCTGTTCTCTAGCTACATTGTCCAATCATGCATAATATTGGTTCACCCACTACACAGAGCTTTGCAGAGATATACATCCAATACTGTAAATTAATAAATATGTACCCGTGAATAAGTCATAGCAAACTTAGAATCCCTCAGGCGACTAACCATACAAATATGAAAATTTTAATTTGTTGATAAATCTGATAATAAAATAAATAGATTATTACCGGGTAATTAGTAAGCATGTCAAATACAAGGTAAGTAGTTAACGAAAATATATTATATATAGCAATAAATTTACTAAATAACTAGACAAAGTTTTGTTTTAAGTGATTGAAAAAAAAAAGGGGGGGGGGAAATTGTTTTAGAAAATAAATATTTTTTGAAAATCGAATTTGTGCTAGAACAGAAATTTAAGAAATAGATGTTTCGGTTATTATTTGCTGAAGTCAAAATACGAGTGGGAATTTTATATGCAATGATAGAACTGAGAGAGAGAGAGAAGAGAGAGAGGAGAGAGAGCGAGAGATGACTTCGGTATACAGAGATATGTCGGTATACAGGGAGATGACGTCTGTATACAGAGGGGATGACGTCGGTACAGAGAGATATGACGTCGGTATACAGAGAGAGATGACGTCGGTATACAGAGAGAGATGACGTCGGTATACAGAGAGAGATGACGTCGGTATACAGAGAGATGACGTCGGTATACAGAGAGAGATGACGTCGGTATACAGAGAGAGATGACGTCGGTATACAGAGAGAGATGACGTCGGTATACAGAGAGATATGATGTCGGTACACAGGGAGATGACGTCGGTATACAGAGAGAGATGACGTCGGTATACAGAGAGAGATGACGTCGGTATACAGAGAGATATGATGTCGGTATACAGAGAGATATGATGTCGGTATACAGAGAGAGATGACGTCGGTATACAGAGAGAGATGACGTCGGTATAAGAGAGATATGATGTCGGTATACAGAGAGATATGATGTCGGTATACAGGGAGATGACGTCGGTATACAGAGAGAGATGACGTCGGTATACAGAGAGAGATGACGTCGGTATGCAGAAAAAGAAGACTTAGCTGTATATCTCAGAAGAGCCGTCGTTAAAAATATCAGTCTGTATTGTGGCAACAAATGACTGGTTCAAATAACAAAAAAGATAACATCCCCTTTTGTTACAGGTAAAAATATATATATATAATTAAAAATACATTGTTTGAGTATTAATAGCACTAATCTAAACCCGAAATGTTTGGATCATTTCCAAACAAAATTATTATACAAAGTAAAATCTGTAAAATCTTAACCCTTCTAAATTATTCAGACGAAAAACGTCTCGGCTGTTTATCGGCACCTGAAAAAAAAAAAAAACAAATATATTTTTTCAACGTTTCGGGGAAACCTGTTGTCGTCCTCAGCGTCAGTTTTTTTTTACACTTTTGAGGCAAAAAAAAAGATGGGTCAGAACGCTGATGCAAATGACAAAAGAAACAGCAAGAAAATAATAGGTTTACAACTCCAAGCCAAAACTCGGTGTTTTGGACGTCTGGCCATCTAGAAAAATACTTATAAAGAAATACAAAAAAATAAAACAAAATATAAGTTGTCTACAACAGTCGGGAAGACTGTTCGAGAGATGATTCTCAATGACGTGAAAATGAAACTGGATCTCATTTTGGTTTATCTCCTTGTTTTAAAGAGTTTTCACCTCCCTCTTAATAAAAGTCCAGCTACTTTTTAATTCAGACGTTATATCAGTTCACGTTGCCAGATTTTAAACTATTTATTTATTTTTAAAAAGGATAATAAACGATTTTTATATGTTTAAGTGAAATATTTAAAAGTTACATCTTTAGTAACCACTGCACTAAACTAAGTTTTAAAAAAGGAAGAATAATAAACTGGAATGTTGATATACTATCAATTTTTTTTAAAGATAATTAGTTCCAGCCCATCAAAAAAAAAAAAAGAAGGTATTAGAAAAACAAAACAGCAAAAACAATATAAAATTTAAAAAAAAACACACACGCTTATAAATGGTTAGAATACAACGTAATACACAACAAGAACCCCGAGGCAGAAAAATGACGTCACAGAAGGAAATGTGTCTTTTCACTATCCATAATCTTACTGACAAACATCTTTCATAAAAGACTAATAATTTACGTGTTACTGAATTAATTATACCCGGTGCGTGCGTGGTGTATATTGTGTATGTATTACACACAAATGGCATTTTCTTTTGTTCCTTCCGCTCTTTTTTCCTTATTTATATACACAAGAACGACAAGCGAAGGAGCGAAAACTGTACAAAATGAGAAGAATTATACATAATTCTATGAACTTCGCTACATTCGGTTATAAATTATTCTGGAGCACACACCCAAAAAAAAAAGAGGAAAGAGAGAATAGGTTGTGCAGGTGAGGATCCGCGAACAGCAACAGCGCTATATACAGGTATAAAATATTTTTTGATTACTTCTGTCCAAGATAACAACATGTTTAGCTATTCTATGTACACTGTTTTAATGAGGGCTTCCCCGTTTAACGTTAGGGTTCTACATCGTATGGCACATCTGATATACGGGTGGGCGGGGTTTTACTGCCTCCCATCACCTTATCGCTAGTCAACCGGCAAAGAAATCCCACTGACAGGAGTCGGGGTTGGTGTCTGTCGCTCGAGTCGAACCGTACTTTCCGGAAGTAGCGTCGTAGAGCACCAAAGGAAGGGGAGGGGGGGAATAACAATGATGCTAAATTGATTTTACATTTCGACTCCGCATTTACTTTGAGTTTACTTCAGCCACTACAATCTCTTGGCAGTGTTTCTGGCGGTAAAACAAATCATATACTAGTCTTTATTCAGCAAGTACACGGAACTGATTTATTTGGCACTTAGTTAACAGACAGAAGCACTGCTTGATAAAATACGTACATAAATATGTTTAGAAATAAAGTCTACAGGTGTTTGTTTTTGAGAGAGAGAGAGAGAGAGATATATCATGATGTAGCGAGAGATAGAGAGAGTGAGAGAGAGCGAGAGGATATGATGGACAGAGAGAGATAGCGAGATGATGATGGTGAGGAGCGAGCGATCTGAGGTCAAGAGAGAGAGATCGAGAGATGCTGATGGGTGAGGCGAGCGCGAAGCTGATGATGTAACGAGCGCGCGCTAGAGAGATGATGATGGTGAGAGGAGAGATAGAGCGATGATGATGGTGTATGCGCATGATGCTTGTGCGAGCGCGGAGAGAGAAGAGACGAGAGAGAGAGAGATGATGTCAAGAGAGAGAGCTAGAGCGATGATGATGGTGTCGAGGCTGCTGCTGGTGGCGAGCGAGAGCTATATGTAAGAGCGCGCGGATAGAGAGATGATGCTGAGAGAGAGAGCGGAGAGCGCTGATTAAAGAGAGAGAGATAGAGAGACTGCGGATGGTGAGAGAGCGAGCGAGCGTGATGATGTAAAGAGAGCGAGCTAAGAAGCCGATGCTAAAGAGAGAGAGATGATGCTGAGGCTGGTGAGAGGAGGCGACTCATGATGTCCACCGGCGGCGCGATAGAGCGATGCTGCCTGGTGAGAGAGCTGATGTTCAGAGCGCGAGAGATGATGTAAAGAGAGCGAGCGCTGATGTAACGAGAGCGAGAGATGATGTCCGACTCGCGAGATAGAGAGATGCTGCTGCTGGTGTCGCGCGATGATGCTGGTGAGCGAGAGAGAGAGATCTGCGTAAAGAGAGATAGCGAGATGATGATGGTGTCGCGCCGATGATGCTGATGTGAGAGAGAGAGGAACATCAGTCACAGGTGGAGAGCTATGACGTCTTCCATCGCGCGAGGTCAGTACACAGAGATATGACGTCAGTACAGGGCGGGGAGAGAGATGGCGCCATTGCAGAGATAACCAGTTATTTCTCGCCATAAACGTATAATAATATTATCTACCACTCCCATGTGTCTTTTTTTTTAAATTAAAAAAACAAGCAAACAAACACAAAATTGTATCTAAACAACAAGAAAGAAAGACGGTAGTAGACCGCAGATTTAAATACTCTAAAAATGCTAATTTTCAAATCGGATCTTTTATAAATTAAATTTCTGAAACCATTTTTAAATAAGTTCAAATTTAGAAGAAAAAAAAAACAACAGTTAATAGGCTGTGTATATAATTCTACAAGGGCTGGGGTTGCTTTAAATATCTTCTCTACCCTAACGGACAGTTTGAGAAAGGGTCTGATCGTTCGTTGACTTATTGTTTGTTTTTTTTATCAGTAAACCGTTTGTTCCTTTGTTCAGCTGAAGCGAGGGGAGACCAGATTCTCTTCTACCGTGGAGTTGGAGCAGACGGAACACTTCGCTCACAAGAGACCGTCGTTTATCGCGAAGAGTGGATGGGGGGGGGCCGAGAACTTTTGTAACAATAAAAAACATTATTCTGGCATACAATGAACTGATGTAGCGTCTGAAGGTAGGGTAATTTAAGGTACGGATGTCGTCACACTCGATAGCGGGAATAGGTAAACACAAAAGAACACGCACACACACACACACACACACAAATATCTCACGTGCTTGCGCTTTAAGGTTTTCTGATATTCAGACGAAATTTAAAAAAAAATGGAAAAATCCTTCGATCAGCAAACCTGAGCCGCGACTTCGTGAGAAGACGGGGAGGGGATAGTTCGGAGCCCAGCGCGGGTGTGGATGGTGCGACGAGGGAGGAAAGCAAAGGTTTGTACCATCTCTCTTTCTTTTACGTGAATTCACCGGTTTTCGTGGATAATCGCACAACAGCGCTGACGTCACTTCCCCTTCTCCTCCTCCCCCCCCCCAGGGGGCGCAAAGATGGCGATCGAATGGTTTCAGAAACTCTCGGTTCTTTTAACGGCAGACGGAGTGTTTTTTTCTTCTTCTTCTCTTTTCTATGTACAAGCAGATGCGAGAGACTCGGGAGGGGACGGGTACCCGACGGACACCCGGTTGGTCGGGGCGTAGTAATCTTTTCGCGCGTGGTGCTGGGTGAAGAAGCCATTATGCGAGCCGTCCCACAAAACTGAGAAGGAAACCGAGAGAGGGAGGGAGAGAGAGAGAGAGAGAGAGATAAACGATAGAGAAAGAGAGAACTGAATGATTTTAGGGCCATCAGAATTTTAAAGCCCTAACCACCACCACCACCACCACCCCCCCTCCAGATGTACGCACTATATTCGCAAAGAACCGACAGTTAGCCATCAGCTAGAACAGTGTAGCTCCATCCCGTCATAAAGCATCTCTGCCTCCTCCCACCGTTCAAAATTCTTGTTTGTTTTCATTTAAAAAATTTTAAAATCATAATCCAGAAACAAATAATTAAAATAAAAAACAGAACAGAATCTCCGCGCGTGTGGTGGGTCCGTTTCTCCCTCCTCCCTCCCCCCGGCTGTACAGTGATCAAGTCCTGTTGTTGTACAGCAGGTAGTGAAGTCTCGCAGTCTCGTGCTTGAGAAGCGTCACTTCCGCTCTCAGCTGCAGGTTCTCCTGTTCCAAGTAGGCCGCCCGCATGGCGATCTCCTCCTCCTTCTGTCTGCGCGCGTCCCGCGATCTCTTGGCCGCCTCGTTGTTCTTCCTCCGTCTCTCCCAGTAGGCGTCGTCCTTCTTCTCCTCGGGGACCGGCTTCGTCTTCTTCCCGTTCTCGTCCAGGCCGTCGGCGGCCTTCGGCGCCGGCTCCGTGCGGCGCTTCCGCTGGAGTATCTGCGACGCGAGCGGCGACATGGCGAAGCTGGGCCGGGGGAACATCGGCTCGTACACGGCCGCCGTCCCCAGAGCCGTGGACACGCGGTGGTTGCTGATGGCGTTGGCCACCGAGGCGTAGGCCAGCGACGACGTGTCCAGCGGGTACATCTTGAACGGCCGGATGGGGGCCACCCTGTCCGACGAGGTTTTGTCCGGCAGCGCCTTGTCGAAGTCCAGCGGCGAAGCGTCCCGAGAGCGGCCGGGGCCTCCCGCCTTGTCCGCGCCGTGGTCCCTGGCGTCCAGCAGGCCCGAGTCCCGGGAGCAGCAGCTGTCCGAAGAGTTCACGCTGCCGGCTGCCGCGGGGTGGCTCTGCAGCGAATGGCCGCCCGGCGACGTGTTTTCCAACTTGATTAGCGGACTGATCGCGTCCAGTGTCTGCTTGGAATAATCCAGAGCTGTTTCTGACATTTCTCCTCGATCTGCGTGGAAAGAAATAGATAAATAAACAAACGAATACAGAGATTAGCGATCGGGGCTCGTCGTCCGTCTCTGGCCCCAGCAAAAAACAACAACAGCGTTAATCAGACCGGGTTACATATTTCTGTTTCGGGAAGTTTCTCACGAGGTAAGATCCCCCCCCGATCAGTCCGCCGGCTAATTATGCCCCCTCTCCACGCGGTTACGTCA
The DNA here is from genome assembly GCA_018389105.1 of Nautilus pompilius. Lineage (NCBI taxonomy): Eukaryota > Metazoa > Mollusca > Cephalopoda > Nautilida > Nautilidae > Nautilus > Nautilus pompilius. Next base: position 90,041 of record JACATO010000964.1, on the reverse strand, counting down.
CGTGTTCATATCTCACGGAGTCTCGACGGCAACAAGAGAGTTCCGAAAAAAAAGGCGCGATATCTATAGATACAAAGCCAGCCGACGGATGGATTCAAGGGGAAGGTGGCACCATCCCCATACCCGATTACCAAGAAAGTTACCCGGGTGCGGCCTGAAGTTGGGGGGGACGGGGCTTTTTTAGATGTGGGAGGAAGCCCACGGCATACTGTCTGCGACGGAAGAGCGAGGAAGGATGCCGCCGAACCGCTATAACAAACAAGGGAGGTAACTTAGCTCCACCTAAACGCGACACTACTACTGACTGGCTAACGGTTACCATTCGCGGCAGTTTCGGATGGCACCCCCCCTTTTTTTTTGTTGCATCGCTTTAAGGAGAAAACAAACGAGAAAGGGAGCCGTACTGGCCGCAATGCGCCCACGGGTCGGGGTCGGGTCGAATCCGCCCAGCGATCAATGATTGAAATAAACACATTCGGAAACGCCCCAGGTCGTAGTAACCGAGCCGGACGAAATATATCGTAGCACCTAAAAAGGGGAGAGGCTGAATCATCGTTCAGTATGTTTACAGGAGCGGGTACCACGCACCTCAAAAATATAAATACACGTGCGAAGTGCGGTATCATTGAACAGCAGAAGCGTATTAACTCGAGGTGTAGGAAACGCCAACAGCTAAGGCTGCCTCAGAATGACCCTGTTCGCATTGGTTGTCACAAATTAGCGATAATTTTGATAAATCACGCCTCGACGGACGGGGGGGGGCGTGTGTTATCCATTCTATTATGCGGAAAAATGAATGAGTCATGGCGCGAGGATGCGATTCGTCTTTCAAGTCTACGGGGAAGAGTCGTAACTTTCTTCTCTCTCTCTCTCTCCCTCCCCCACCAACCAACTCCCGTTCTCACGCGAATCGGAAAGTGCGAGATGAAGAACTGAACATTTTTCTCTTCCTATGTGAAATGAAAACCTAACTTTTAGAAACGTCCTGTATTTACACCAGCACGCGAGATGCAATAAAACTACAACCAGGGCACCGCATACAGCGATCACCCGCGCTGGGCCAGACCGCATACAGCGGTCACCCGTGCTGGGCCAGACCGCATACAGCGATCACCCGTGCTGGGCCAGACCGCATACAGCGGTCACCCGTGCACCACTGTCGCTCGTATTTTTAACTAGTATCGGAAGTTTTAACTAGTAATATCTTGCTGCCCGAGAATTTCTTTATATAAGGAAAAGACAAAACAAGAACAAACTGTTCATTAATTGCACCTATTCAGAGATAACACGGGGCTTCACAGGTAGAAGCTGATCTCTCGTTGGGAAGTCATGTCCGCCAGCAGATATCACGCGGTCTAGAATTCCCTCTGACGCATAAATTTTCCGAGACAATGAACGCATTTATCAAAAGCACAATTAAGATAAATTGTTAATTAAAATTTTCCCTCTCTCTCTTTTTTTTTTCAGACGTCCGCATTACTTTACAGATTAACCAACGGATTAGCAAACCGTTTTCTGTTATAAAGCTCAGGAGGCCATAATTTCACGTTGGAAAATTCTGTGCCGTACGTAATAGCAATAAACGTGTTGGTCATCGCGTCATCCACCCAGGGGCCTTCGTAACGACAGGGTAAAAGAAAACAAATACAGCCAGCTTTCGAAAGAGACCCCGAAGACATCCTCAGCTAACCGGGCTCTCCTTCCGTCTCTGCTAACAGCCTTGTCACCGCCTAAGTACTCCCTGGCCATTCACGCACTCGTTCACTAGTCGTTACTCCAAATCCCTGAAGTAAATTCTTCCCAACAGAACCAGGAAAGGTTTTACACCTGTCACCCGTGTCCGTGTTTTTAATTCTTCAAAAAGAAAAAAAGGTTCACTTCCTTTACGCTTTATGATACAGTTATCCCTCTTTCTCCCGCGCGCACACGATTGTTTGGATTAACCGAATCCATTCACTGGATCAGTGAAAATCGGCTAAGAACTTTTACTTGGTAATTTCTTGCTCTTACTGCTGTCGTTCTCTTGAACTCTTCAGCGCCAACATCTGCGTTTCTTACCACACGAGTGACGAAAGTGCAAGTTCTTTAGTTTACCGGCTACTGACTTTTTCTAACGGAAAGAATAAGCAACCGTTCTTAACTTCGCGTAGATCTTATGATTCGCGAGATGCTGAGAGAATTCCAAACCTTCGGGTTACAGGGTTAGTTAAAGCGTGAAGGCGATTACTTAGATTCTTCCCGCTATCCCCCAGAGAGGGAGAGATGGAGAGAGAGAGAGATGGAGAATGGTTGGTAGGGAGGGAGAGGAAGGAGAAAGATAGAGATGCAGAATGGTTGGTAGGGAGGGAGAGGAAGGAGAAAGAGAAGATTAGAATGTTTGGTAGGGATTGGGATAGGAGGAGAAAAAGAGAGAGATGCAGAATGTTGGTAGAGGGAGAGGAAGGAGAAGAGATGGTAGAATGGTTTTTAGTGGGGAGAGGAAGTCGAGATCGCTCGATGTCGAATTGTTTGTAGGGAGGGAGCGGAAGAAAGAGAGCGATGGAGACATGGTTTTTCTTTAGGGAGCTGTAGAGCTCCGCTAAATCTTCGAAGATGGGTTTTTCTTTCGTTCTCGGCCGGCTCGCGCTCTTCTCATTTTTTTTCTTTGCGTTCGCTTCAGGATCTGCGAGATCTCTTGCTAATGTTTTGTCTCGCTTTGTCGTCCTTGATCTCGCGCGAGCTTTCTCCTTTTTGTATCTCTCTTCCTGACCGTCCTTCTCCGATGGATAATGGTTTTCGTTCGGGAGGTGGGTTCAGCGCTATGGCTCCTGTTTTTGTAGTGTCTTGAGCGGATGCGCTAGTCTGGCGACTCGTTTGTGTTCGTGCTTTTATGGGCCTTCTCCTTCTACTGTCTCATGGTCTTCTTTCGAGGCCTGAAGCTCGAATTTGCCTGGTTTGTGTAGGGATGGGCTGCCTTCTCGAGCGATCGCTTTCTCTGTTTTTTCGGTCTTTGCTTGAAGTCGCTCTGTCTCCTGGGTTGGTCGGGCTTTCGGGACGGAAGCGCTGGCGATTGTTTTGGGTCGGCTGTCTCGTCCTTCGCTCGCTGTCGCCTGGTTGGCCGGGCGGGAGGGTCCGGAGCGAGCTGGAGAATGTGTGGCGAGGTATGGAGCGGCATGAGTGCTAGCGCTGGAGAATGTGTTGGCGGGCGTGAGCGTCCTCGCTCTGCTTCGACTGTTTTTCAGGTCTGGCTCGCGCGCTCTCTGTCGCCTGGTTTGTAGGGAGGGGCTGCCGTCGAGCGCTAATCTGGCTCCTGGTTGTTATTTCTGGTTAGGGTCCGAGCGCTCTGGCGCCTTGTTTGGTCGGGCGGGCGCTGACGGCGCGCGATGGCGCCTTTTTGGTCTTTCGGTCTAGGCCTTCTCTCGCTGTCTCCTGTTTGTCAGCTTTCTGTCCTTCGGCCGCTCTATTCGCCTGGTTTTCAGGCTTGCGCTTCCTTCTCGCGCTTTTCTCCTGGTTTTTCCTTTCGTTTCGAGGCCGATCTCTCGCATGGATCCTGTTTTGGCAGGGAGGGGAGAGGAAGGAGATAGGAGAGATTGAGAATGGTTGGCAGGGATGGAGAGAGCGAGAGATGGAGAATGTGTTTGGTCGTTGGTGCGAGGAAAGGAGCGAGAGCGATGGCGCATGGTTTTGATCTAGGAGCGGAGAGGATTCGATCTTTAGCATTGTTGGTAGGGCTGGATCTGACTGCTCCTCTATGGAGTCCTTTTTTGTTCGGGATGTCACCTGCCGGATCGCTCGAGGGGGCTCCATGGTTTGGTAGGGAGGGATGGAGAGAGAGACACAAACTTATTACAAAAAGAGTGTCACGTCTCGCTCTCGCTTTCGCACAAATATTGGTAAAAATGTATATATTATCAATAAAAGGAATCCATCTGAAAATGCGGCCGATGGTTTTAATACCTCGAAGAACCACAAATGTCCAAGGAGTAGAAATATTCGTAATCACCTGGTTGAAAGAATGCCAGGTGGGTGGTAGGGAGACCACATTTCTTCTAATGGTAGCGAAGCAGATAAATCCAAGACCAAAAATAGAAATTAAAAAAAAAAAGAAGGTAAATTACCATTTTAGGGAAGGTATCGATGAAGAGCGATGCCAAAAGTCTCGCCTTTACTTTCCGATTCCTAAAGCGGTGTCCAGCCGTTAGAAGGCCGTCTACGAGACTGGCAGTTTGGAGGGAGACAAAAGCAACAACATAGCGGAGGGGGGGGGGTTCCCTTCCCCCACCTCTGAAACCAATAATACAAACGAACGAACGAGAGGAAGGGCACTTACCTTAGGAGGAGCTACTAGGCACACGAACACTAGCGGGTTAATCTGCGGTGTTTAACAAGGTAACTGCAGGGCAGTGACTGTTTTAACGCACTTTAATTCGAAATCCCGGTACAAGGCAGCACCCGGCCTGACGGAATCTTAGGGAAATAGATGGGATAAAGGAGGAGAGAGGGAACGAAGAGCCAGCGCCCGTCATTGACGCAACGTGGAACGAAGACAACAAATGGGGAAGGCTGTATAAACGTTCGATTTAATAGAAAAAAAACATTTTTTAAACAATTAACGCGCATAGCTTCGCTAATTGATTTTTTTTTTTTTTTTTAAATAATGGCTGGGACCCCTCTCGTAAACTATAAACGATGGGGAAGTCCATTGTACCAACGGGGTGGGTTAGGGGAGAGCTGGGAGAAACGTATTTACGCGAAGTTGCTTTTTCGGAAAGAAGGGTATTTCTACAGCGAGAATTCCTGACATCCAGGCGACAATCGACTGGCTACACGCTATTTCTGACAGCAGTCCCCAGAAGCTCAACAATACAAAGAGAGAGCCACGTGCTGCCGGGAACTGTCTCTATCGCCTGAAACAAGTCGTTCCGTACTGATATTTCGGCTTTCCTGAATGTTCCGGTATAGCTGACAACTGAACAACAGCAACAAGCAAATCAATCGATCGATCTCGCGGATTAGTTCTTCTTTCACTAATTAATAATAAGCAGAATTTCCCCTCTCTCTCTGTGTTTTGCTTTGTAAATTAATTTTTTCCGTCTAATTTCTTCCTCCTGAAGAAAAATTCTTTAAATAACCGACCGGTCTATACTTATTTTCTTTCACCGAGTTCTAAGATGTTCAACTTTTCAAACTCTCTCTCTCTCTATCATCTCTCTCTCTTTCCTTCACTTCTCCCTCTCTCTCTCCGTCCCTTCATCTCTCTCTCTCCGTCTCTTCATCTATCTCTCTCTCCTTCACTTCACCTCTCTCTCTCCGTCCCTTCATCTCTCTCTCTCCGTCTCTTCATCTATCTCTCTCTCCTTCACTTCACCTCTCTCTCTCTCTCCTTCACTTTACCTCTCTCTCTCTCCTTCACTTCATCTCTCTCTTCGTCTCTCTCTCTCCGTGTCTTCATCTCCCTCTCTCTCTCCTTCACTTCACACCTCTCTCTCTCTCCCCTTCACTTCACCTCTCTCCGTCTCTTCATCTCTCTCTCTCCTTCACTTCACCCCTCTCTCTCTCTCCTTCTCTTCATCTCTCTCCTCTCCTTCACTTCACCTCTCTCTCTCTCCGTCCTTCATCTCTCTCTCTCCTCCGTCTCTTCACCTCTCTCTCTCTCCGTCTCTTCATCTCTCTCTCTCTCTCCTTCACTTCAACCTCTCTCCCTCTCCGTCTCTTCATCTCTCTCGCTCTCCTCCTTCACTTCACCTCTCTCTCTCTCCGTCTCTTCATCTCTCTCTCTCTCTCCTTCACTTCACCTCTCTCTCTCTCTCCTTCCCTTCTCCTCTCTCTCTCCCTCTCTCTTAGCTTGGGGATCGAATCTGAGGAATTAATTCGTTTGGACCGTCTTTAAAAAAAAAAAAAATTGCCGCGGAAGGGTCAGCGATCTTCGGCATTGATATTCTAATAGAATAACCGACTGCTTATCGACAAGGGCAACAAAAAATATATACTGAATAGTCTAAAAACATTTTCCGCTTCAAATCCTCTGCGTAGAAAATGTCGAAGATAAGATTCCTTTCGAATCAGACCCGGCTCTTTTCCCTTTTTTTTTCTATTTAGAAAACGCGGAGATCGATATCGCGAACGGTGGCTGTAACTGCCGGCCGGCTTCGATCTATTCTGGTTGTTGACGCTCACCGTCCAAATATATACATGTACATCATCATCAACAAAGATGGATTTCGGAGAGGCGTCCGCATCCGAAGTCTACTCGGATTTCTCTCGACGGGCACCGATGTCCTATACAGTTTTTTTTCCAATCGCGAGGGAAGTCGGTCGGTATGGACACTTCTAAGGATTACCGGAAAATAGACTGGAAAACAGAAACGAGAGATGATGGAGAGAGAGAGAGGGATGGAAAGAGAGAGAGAGAGAGAGAGAGAGAGAGAGATGGAGAGAGAGAGATGATGGAGAGATGATGGAGAGAGAGAAGAGAGATGGGGATGGAGAGAGAAGATGATGGGAGGAGGAGAGAGAGAGATGGAGAGAGAGATGATGATGGAGAGATGATGGAGAGAGAGAGAGAGATGGAGAGAGAGAGAGATGATGGAGAGAGGAGAGAGAGAGAAGATGGAGAGATGATGGAGAGAGAGAGAGAGATTGGAGAGAGAGAGAGATGATGGAGAGAGAGAGAGAGATGGGAAAGCAGCATTCTTCATGGAAGTGATTCGTAAAAGCTGCTGTTAGATTTTAGGAAACGGGTTTTCGTTTCTCCTCTTTTTAGCCAATATATATATTTCCAGTCTCAGATGCTTTCTCAGGTATCGGCGACAGCGCGTGATGAACAATGGGAAAACTAGATGTCAGGTGTTATTTTCGCTGTGAATTAATAATAGAAAGGGAAGGATGGTTCATACTTACTATAATACATAATTATTGTATTTATTACTGAGGCCTTAAAAAGATCGAATTCAGTGCATTTGCAAAAAAAATAGAAGATACGTTTTTAAATATTATTATTATTATTATTATTATTATTATTATTAATAGGGTAAGACAGGTAAATCAATGAGACGGGGCCGACCCTAGGAAAATACTGCAGTACCAAAATAACAAATGTTAATTTGCCTCTTAAACCAGAGTTTTTAATCTGTATTCAGAACTTTTAGAAAGCATACAACCGAGTAATGAGGTAGGTTATTTGGAAAAAAACTAATCAAAATTACGTAATGAAAAATTATTTTGCTTTATTCGTCTACTATTCTTCGATTTAGATGCTATCATTACTTTGGTTCTCTGCACTATATCCGGATGATAAACAATGATACATACATATTTATGTGGCATACGTGTATACATAATCGCATATATATACATATGTGTGTGTGTGTGTAAGTAAATTCGCTTTGTGATTATGGCCAAGTTTGTCACTCAGAGAGGACGACGTTTGCCCGGGTTATATGTAGGTGTTCCTGGCTATAACGTTTTGACAAGATTATATAAGCCGCATAACGAAAACAAGCCATATAAATATCGTACTTGCCGTGGTCGGTCGGTCGGTCAGTCAACTTGCTCGGGAAAGGATATCCAATGTTTGAATTCTGACCTGACCTAGGTCCGCAGGCTTGAAATGAGAACGAGCTGACCACGCTATTGGGCTTTTATATCAAGGGCCTGAACTTCTGACCTTTTAACATCTTGTGTAATTTTTAGATAAACCTGCGTGACGGTCAAGCTAAGGGCTTTTCAGCCAGCCCCGGTTGGTGTTTTTAGGGGGGGTAGCCCCTGTTTGTTGGGGAGGGGGAGCTTGAGCGGAGCCGGGTCTCCATTGCCCCCCCCCCCGGGGGTGGATAAGACTTACGTAACGTTTCGTTAAGGAAAATCCGAAGGGAACTTTTTTGATGATTTTCTAAATTAAGTCATCGGCATCGGCGAGTCCATTTGGCGGGGGTCGGGTCGTGTATACAAACACGTGCCTTACATGACGAGATCGGAGCTTCCGAGACGTGTGGAATGGCTCTCCATAGAGCAGTAACTAGGCGGGGTTGGGGTAGAAGCGACAAGTCACGGGTCGTTAGACGTAAAGCAGAAATTAATAATTATTTTAGCCAACTCAGCGGTTAGCATCAGCATCTCCGGGCAAATGAATGCACTCGTTACATAATGGTGCCTCCTTACATACAAGGGGGCATTTACCATTATTATTATTTATTATTATTATTATTATATTATTATACCCTTTAAAACACTGTAAATTTTGTTTTAAATTCCGCGAAATATGGTAAATGCGAGACGTCTCAGATGCTGCCCATGAAAATTGCGCTTTTCAACAATTCCAGAGAAGCTGTCCGATGGAAATCATTCGCAGCAATTTCTCCTTAATTTTCACGCTTATTTTCCGGTGTGTAAACGAACCGCTCTGGTTTTATGATGTCGCTCTTTGATTGTCTCCCTTTACCGACGACAAAGAACGGTAATTCCTCCAGACGCGTCTCTTTTTAAAAAAAAAAAAAAAAAAAAAAAAAACTGCTTGTTTAATGGCATTTAATTATGAAAGGAAAAAAAGGAGGCAGGTAAAGAAAGTACTTTGTGGTAAGTTCACATTCTACGCAGCGAAATCTAGTGTCGCCTCAGAGGTCTAAGGACATTCGCGGAGCGGAAGTTATCAATGTTGCCGTGACGCGCTCACGACTTCAGAAGAATTATTCATTGTCTCTTAAAATAAATACGGCAAACGAAAGGGTTCGCGAAGAACTCCGCCGTTTTCTAGATGCCATCGGTTATGCAACTTTCGAGTCGTATGGTAGAGGTTCTGTGTCTGCCATCTTTTCGAACGTCACTAGCGCATTACGTCAGAAGCCGGGAGCCGCCATTATACAGCAGCTTCGTTACCTGCCCCTGACAACCACCTGCCAGAACAAGGCCCACGATCTATAAGGAAGAGCCAGCTGTCCAAGGGACACACACAGCACACAATCGCACAACGGTGAAACTGAATGTGGCCTTGTTCACTCATCTGCTTTCCGACTTCGACAGAGGAATCCCTGCTAGAATTCATTGTCCTTTTAGATGTGGGAGGCGACCGAAGAGCCCGGAAAGTAGGAGTCACGCGGCAGACTGATGAAGAAGACCCGGAAGGATATCAAAGGAAGGAAGAAAAAAAGTGGGGTGCCTCGGCGGAAAATATCACGTGGTTTGTGTCGTGAGAGAGGGGATTTATTCCAAGAAACAGATGTCCGGGGATTCGTGACTCAAGTGTCGTCGAACTTACGGAGGTAATTAGCATTGGATCATCGACACGACGCGACGCAAGGACAGCTGGTCACACTGAGGACAGATGACATGTCTGCAGAGGGACTCTAGAATATTAATGGCGTCATTTTCCTATGTGTCCATGTTATAATAGTGCGGGTCTTGGGGTCTCAGGCTTTTCTACCGTGAGAAAATTTGCTATATAGAATAGATTTTTTAAAAAAACTGGTAAGAGAAAAGCAAACTAAACATTGTGAGGACTTGTTAAGGAGATGTGTCACGCGCGGTGCTTCCATAATCGATCCTACTACTACAGTGCTCTGCCATAATAATGTGGACGCCTGTTATTACAGTATCCTCAGTTTGTTTTCTTGGCTTTTGTAGACGGAAAGTCCTCTGCCCGAAAAGAGTGGAGGCGAAGACGTTACGGTAAAATATCTGCCATCTAGCGCAGCAGAGAAACCAGAATTGGCGTTTGTCGCAGAACGCCTTCTTTCCACCTTGTCATTTTGAAGACACGACTCGCCAGACGCACCAAGAAAACAAAACTGAGACTCGACGCCTATATTCTTTAGAATAATAATGGCATTACATGCCACGACTCTCCTTTGGCCACAGCCTGGAGGAAAAATCAAAGACACTGGACTTCTTCGGGTACCCCTAAACACTGATGCTAAATTTCCTGGATTCAACGCTGAACGTTGTAGAAGTTTTTCGTACTAAGAAAACGGAGCTCGAAGAAACACAAACAAAGAAACGTCACACTCTTGCTTCTCTGTACTTGCCATTTTTCAAAACAAACAGAGGATACTATAATAACAGGTATCCACATTATTATGGCAGAGCACTGTAGTAGTAGGATCGATTATGGAAACACCGCGCGTGACACATCTCCTTAACAAGTACTCACAATGCTTAGTTTACTTTTTCTTACCAATTTTTAAATCTATTCTATATAGCAAATTTTCTCACAGTAGAACAGGTACTGTTGAATACTATTTATTTATTAGATTATTCATTATGGAGAAAATTCTACAGTTCATTAAAGGGTTTCGGTCGAAACTTTTTTTTTCTGTATCCCCGAATTCTAGATTAGTCTCCATCTCGCGTTCCATAGTATACTATTATTATTAGTATAGTGTTATTTTTTTTTAATTCTCGTCCCGTAATGACAAAGGCTTATGACTACAGAAAGTGGGCGATATAAAAAAGATACGGCTCTTCTGCTTTATTTTTTTACACCTTTCGAGCGACGGAAGACAGGTGAGGGAGGACTCGGTCTGTCAGCTGGAGGAATTGCAGTTTTCCAGTCAGCTCTACTATACCGGATGGAAAGTAACCGTTACTTCATCTTTAAAAACAGGTGCGCAGACCGGCGCAGTCAGACGGCGTTCTGGTTTCTTATGTTGGTCGTTGAAGAGGAAGCAGACAAGTCCTTCCGACGCGCGGACGTTCGGAGAGTGAGTCGGCGAAGTCGCGATACCCGCGGCCGTGCCCCCTAATCGTGAGGGCCCAGTCCTGCGACCGACGCCGGGAAATGGCTTTTGCTTTTCTCAGGTTTATCCATCTATTCACTTATTTTAACGCGAGGCTTTTCTCTCTCGATTCTTTTGCCTGCAAGATTTTATTTTCATTAAAGATTCCAAGCACTCCTTCACCCATCCACCACACACACCCACACACACACACACACCCACACACACACAACCAATGCCTTACGTGTCGATCGAGAGCTACAAAGAAAACTGTTTCTGGTTTTAGAGCAAACGTCCCACCGAAGGCATCTTTAAAGAGAAAACACCATAAATGGCAGGCGTGCAGTTTACCACCGTTCACCAACACTATGAATGAGTCCATCTCTTAGCTCCCAGCTATCAGTGATAGGTTCTATATTAAACTCTCCACTTCGATACACATCAAACACAAATAGCGAAACAATTTTTTTTTTTTAAAAAAAAAATCTGTAATCAGAACAGATGCTACATTCGTAACTCAGCATCTACGTACACGACCCCTTCTTTCGTAACCAAGATAAGAATCCGTGACTGGTCGAGCTTACGAAGAGGAAGAACTACAGGCGTAAGATTTATGCAATTAATGAATAAAATAAGTACAGGAAAAGAATTTTTTTTAGTTGGGGGGGGGGCTTGAAAACAAAAGAAACGTGAAGTGACAGATCGCAGCCAAATAAATCAAACAGACGAGTTTATATCTAATTTTTTCCTTCTTCTGATGTAGTCTTAAGTTTTGCTGAAAGCAAAATTACGTCAACGCTGGAGTAATTTATTCAGTTAATGATCCATCATTTTAACTTCCGGAGGTGACTTGGCAGAAATAATAGAGAAGCACTTATCTGATAGCTAATCTCCTCTTTAAAGTGGCTACGCTAAACGAACAGCTATTCGGATATTTTCCGAGTTATGCTTGGAAGTGAGTACCAAGCGAAGCCGACAGAGGGGCAGATAACTCGACCCGGAGATAAACTCCGGTGCGGAGAGCGATCTCGGTAGGCGAGGCTCGAAAAGCGGAAGTCTCCCTAGCGTCGTTACCTTAGATATTAGTAGAAACTTTGCCCCCGTGTTTTTTTTGGCACTGCAAACGAAAGGTCGCCCGACTAACTCGTCGGTTGACCGGTACGAAAACTGTCAAAGAAGTGGAGGAGGAGGAGAGAACCCGGTTCTGAAACAAAGCGAAATCCCGTAGTATCCGTGCGTATCGCTCGGCGGGCCGGGTATCGGAAGATCTCCAGGTAAAGGTGGGCCAGCCACTACTTTCGTGTTTGTCTTACCTATGTTAGAGCCCCCCGAAAAACGGGCGTTGACCAGGGCGACGGAAGTATCACTCTCGACGGATGAAGTGAAAGCTCCACTCGCCGATTCACCGTCCGGTCGGAATCTCTCTCTCCCCCCCCCCTCGGCGATGATGTCAGGTTAGCCAAGCGAGATGGTCTGACACGCAACGCTATTTGCATAAGAAAGAGAGAGAGAGAGAGAGGAATTAACCCGCCAGACTTCGCTGGGGATTAGGAATGATACCGGGTTGCGTGAGATACGGGCGAACAATCACAAGGTGAGATAATTGAGCGCTGTTCGTATATCTTGTTACGAATGGCGGGGCGGCGAAGAAAGTGGACGTGGTATCGGTATTCTAAGGCGTTTAAACCCCCCCCAGCTGTCTCACGCAGCAGAACACACGGCGGCTCGGGGTCTTCCTTGTCGTAAGCTGAGCGCAAGTACCTCTGGTAAGTGTGCGGCGGAACCGGTGCTTCCATACACGGGAGACATCTAGCGGGAAACGACATAGCCCGGTAGCGTCTATTGTCGAGAGCACTGGATCGGTCCGGGAATCGACTGACGTATTCGAAGAGGCCCCTTGTGGTACAGGCAAAATAAAAAAAAAAAACAAAGACATCAGGGATGCCGTCCGGGAGATCGCCTTTTGTCTCCAGCGCTGGCGAAATATTGCGGGACTGGCAAAAAGGTGTTCAGTTAAAACGCGGGTCGCCTGTTCGCATCTTGCTCACACGAGCTGCTTGTTCACGGAGCCGAGCCGACAGATCGCAAACGGGCTGAGGCCTGTATCTTGCGGGATTTGAACATTCTATAAGCGATCTTCGGGCGCTCTTTTTTCTCTTCTATTTGTCGAAGCTCGTGTGCTTTGTCTGCGAGGAGAATCTTTCGTCACAAACCAATAAATAGACGAATGCCTCACATTCGAGAAAACAGGCGGCGCCAGGCGGAGACAGGTTTCCTCATTTAAATAAAAGTCTGTTGTCAATCGAATCAAGCACTTGAGGAAGACGGGCTGGAAGGGGAGGGGACTTTCCAAACCGGAAGCGTGCCAAAAATGCCCATCGTCCAATTTCGCCTCGCAGGGAGTTTTTCAACTTACGGCCCCCCCAACCCGTTTTTTCCTCTCTGACCGAAGTAACCAATATAATGGTAAGGCCCCAGCGAGACGAGGGCACCCAGGTCTGGACTACACGGTGGGTCCCAGTGAGATCGGGATACCGCTCCAGACAGAGTTAACCCGACTTATTCTAGCGGTTCTGAAGAATAGACTTAGTATTCCGCTCGCCCCACCAACCATTTGGTTACACGGTTTATTCCGTTTTAATGTAATATAAATACGTAAGTTTCTAGAATCCTGTCCATCATCACTACTGTCATCTGGACCATCATCATCATCATCATCATCATCCAACCAGTATAGCTTGTCAGAATTAGCACGACCAACGGCTTCGCGCTTAAGAGCTTATCCGCACGCCTCTTCTTCACACTTAGAATTTGGGATAATCCGATTCCTTCACTTCGCGCTAACAAACACCCAAAGTTCGGCCAACCCGAAAATAGGTTGTTGTTTTTTTCTGGCAAAATTAGCAGAGGGTGAGCACGGGAATCTCCCATCACCTTATTAGTATTTATAGAATTAACGAATGGGCTTACGTTTCGTTGATCATCGCCATCGTGAGAGCGCGAAGATGTTATTTTGCAGCAGTAGCAGTTTCTTGGAAGGGGGAGGAGGTGGGGTGCTTGTCTTGAACCGGTGACCTGTTGGTAGCCAAGTTTTTGTTTTTTAATTACCGCTTTGGCCCCCTGAGCCATCTGAGCGTCGACTTAAGTCTGAGAACTGATTGCTAATGCAGCACGAAACGGAACAACCAGAGAGAGAGAGAGAGAGGATGAAGAGATGGGGAGAGAGAGGATTGGAGAGATGATGAAGAGATGGAGAGATGACGAAGAGATGGGAGGGAGAGATGACGAAGAGATGACGAAGAGAGAGGGAGAGGATGGGGAAGGGAGAGGAGGGAGAGGAGAGATGACGAAGAGATGGGAGGGAGAGGAGAGATGACGAAGAGATGGGAGGGAGAGGATGGGGGAGAGAGAGGATGGAGAGATGGGGAGAGAGAGGATTGGAGAGATGACGAAGAGATGGCAGGGAGAGGAGAGATGACGAAGAGATGGGAGGGAGAGGAGAGATGATGAAGAGATGGAGAGAGATCCCGGGGATGTCAGAAACGACGTCATTTCTACACACCAGTTTCAAGCACTGGAGATGTTAATTCTAGAATGTTCTGCGAATAAAACAACCGGAGTTATCTTTCACGTCGGCTCACATGCTGACCGCTCGGGGCCACAGGGTCACGGCGTGGCCAGAGGCCTCCACTCCTCTCCCCTCCCGCTGCCCTTTCTACGTTTGGCTTGCATGAGAGAGCAGATGGGAATCGCATAATCACTTGGAATGCCGGAGTGAAAACCACGGCGAAAATTGCTCCCTTCGTGTCTGTCATGTTTGACGTTTTGCCGGCCGGACTGAATGAAGTGTGGAATGTCTCCTCCCGAAAAACTTGCGCTTAACTTTCAATATGTCAAACTATTTTTTCTTTTCTTTTCTTTTTTTTTAAAGGAATGTTCATTAAAGTCGTCGTGTACAGACGGGCGGGCGAGCGAGGTCAGTGTTCGGACCCCGCGCTGGGTCGGGTGCGAATGCCACAGAATGGACAGGGTGGATGGAGGAGGAAATAAAAAGGAGTAACAATAACAAAGAGATGTTCCGGGTCCAGCCTCACGATAACTGGCGCGACCAGGTTAATATTATTATATACTGTCTGTGTAATTCCCATCATCGGGGACGGAGAATCGGGTAAAATTTGTGACACGGGGCCGGGTAAAGACGAAATGGAGGGGGACAAACCTCCTTAAAGAGATGGGAGGAAAAATGTGACTCCACATCTTTTTCTAAGAGTGTTATCTTTAAATGGTCTGCTGCTGTTCCATAGACTACGGCCCCTACCACGTCCACTTCTCGTGCTATGGCTTCAGGGAGCACTGGCTGGCCGGGGACTACAGCGGCACGTACCTTATAATTCAACGAAAGCTCAGTCACACCTGCGAAACACTGCTGCAGTTTCATTTTACGACGCGAGGAATCGGGGCGACATCGCGTGGCTTTTGTTTAGGACGGTATCTTTTTTTTTTAGTGTAAAGTCAGGACAGACGCTAGAGAAGGTGATTCTGCCCCCGCTGGAGGAGAGCGCCGAGATGAGTTACATTCAGATCACGTGATCGACAGACCCAACTATAAAGTTTCACTCATTACAAAGATTAGTTGTTCTACTCAAAAACATACCAATGTATCACCGTGTACCCCTATATAACACATACCAATGTAGCACCGTGTACCACTATATAACACATACCAATGTAGCACCGTGTATCCTTATATAACACATACCAATGTATAACCGTGTACCATATATAATACATACCAATGTATCACCGTGTACCCCTATATAACACATACCAATGTAGCACCGTGTATCCTTATATAACACATACCAATGTATTCACAATGTACCCCTATATAACACATACCAATATATCACCGTGTACCCCTATATAACACATACCAATATATCACCGTGTACCCCTATATAACACATACCAATATATCACCGTGTACCCCTATATAACACATACCAATATATCACCGTGTACCCCTATATAACACATACCAATGTATAACCGTGTACCCCTATATAACCCATACCAATGTATCACCGTGTACCCCTATATAACACATACCAATGTATAACCGTGTACCCCTATATAACACATACCAATGTATTCACAATGTAACACATACCAATGTATCACCGTGTACCCCTATATAACACATACCAATGTATAACCGTGTACCCCTATATAACACATACCAATGTATAACCGTGTACCCCTATATAACACATACCAATGTATTCACAATGTAACACATACCAATGTATAACCGTGTACCCCTATATAACCCATACCAATGTATCACCGTGTACCCCTATATTACACATACCAATGTATCAACATGTACCCCTATATAACACATGCCAATATATCACCGTGTACCCGTATATAACACATACCAATGTATAACCGTGTACCCCTATATAACACATACCAATGTATAACCGTGTACCCCTATATAACCCATACCAATGTATCACCGTGTACCCCTATATTACACATACCAATGTATCACCATCTACCCCTATATAACACGCACAGTAATGTATTAAACTTACCCCTGTATGACACCTTCCTTCCTCTCCCCTAAACAACAAACCGCCAAGGACGTTTTGGTGACCCCCCCAGACATTTTACAGCAATGCTATTTCGGCCATGTTTCGTTTTTGAGCGTCCCTCGCAGAAAGGGGATGAGAGGGGGGGCAGTTTGTTGTTCGTAAAACGAAAAGGACCGAAAACTTTACTAGACCCTACATCCTGTCTGATTTGATCTACGATCTACGTGCTGCCCGCCGGTCGTTCCTCTCTCGATCTGTGAACTACGAGTCCTGGCGAATGCCCGAGTCTGTTAAATCGATGACTGCGCCCCCCATCCTCTTGTTTGCTTCCGTTGCCCCGAAAATTACCTTCTGGTGTAGACATCAAACGAGGTTTTCTTTTGCCGCTTGAAAGAAAAAAAATGGGGGGGAGGGAGTTGGAGCTTTAGCGATTAATCCACTCTGCTTGTTTAATGGGGAATAATAATAAAAAAAGGACTAATTGACCGAGCTACCGGGGGCCTCCTCACCGAGGATGTGGGAAATCAATCCGCTGAACTGTACACGTGATTTAACTGGCCTATCACAGAGAGCATACTATTTTTTGCGAGCTGCTTCACCGTTTCCGGTTAGACTCCGATAAGAAGTTTCCTTCCGCTGATAAGTAAAAGAAAAAAAAAAAAAACACTTTCCCACATTGCATCATTCCGGATGTTAGCCTATATCGATTTGGATCACAATTTAGCATAAAGAAAATTAAATACACGGTTCTGTTGTGTTTATTTTTCTTTTAAGTTAATAAAGATCAAAACTATTATAATAAGAAAACAACAAGTAAACGGATGGTGGTGATTAGATAACACCAGGTAGAAGCGAGAGAAATCTGAAGGGATTTTAGTAGATAATTCCTCAAAAAGTCACACACTGAGTGTGAGAACACGTGTCTGAAAGTCAACTGGATCTTATATCTGATAAATCGTACCATATATATATATATAGTAAAAACTCCAAAATTTGTATCCCATGTATAAATCATTTGTAATATCGCTTTTTGAGAAGGCATTTGGCATGAACACTCGCAAGAATGTTGATAACTTAGAGAAAATTAGAAGATTATTTATTAAAACATCGTCTGTTGCCTTGGTTATGAAGAGAGGACTAGAGAAGCTTCAATTGCCAAGTCGAACCTACCGGCTTTTCTGTGGAGACAGGGTTACCATTCTCAAAACTTTCCTTCAGGTAAAGGATGCATTCACAGTTTAGATTTTCTGACACTAGGCGTAAATCACAAGTAACCAGCAGCTTAAAATCTTTATCTATTGTATTTTAAGAGCATAAATACCGTTTATGAAATAATAGTGTTATTCGTATTCTATTTATCTTGGACTTAAAGTTAAATTCACCATCATATCTTTAGTTTTTTTTCACAAAATTTCCAAACGTTACATTTTTTCTGTTGCCCCGTCCCTCAGGCATCAGTCACGAGAAAATGGCTGAGGTGGAGAAATATATCTAACGCAAACGTTTTCAAGACTTATTGAGGAAAGAACTTAACTATAATTTTGTACAGATTTCAAGGACTAAAAAGGACTTCCATTAGTTAGAATTTGAATTCACTATCGATCTCTCGAAGCTATTCCGGTTGGCCAAGGTGGTTGTCTTCTGTCAGGAACTTCTAGTCTGGCTCAGTAAATAAATCAAAATACCCAATGGGTCGCGGGTTAAGGACTGAATATGTTGAAATACTCACTAACCCCCTTTTCTGCAAACAGTTATAACTGCAGGGCATTCCGGATGAAAACGCCATGATTTTACGTATTTAGTACTAACAACTTGTCAATGTCACAGACAAGACTGCATCTGCTATGCAGTGGAAAGTCTGGGACTGTTTTATGTTCCATTTGTTGTCCACAGGTGGCGCTTTTAGATGGAAAACAAAGTCGGCTGACCACGCAGCATGTGGCTATACCTCCCCCCCCCCACGCCAGGTTATTTTATTCACATCTGAAAATTCGAAACAGTTCTCATCCAGCACGAGTGCTCAGTCTTCAAATGATCTGGTTCAGTGGATTTTAATGAGGTCTTACCTCGACCGGAGTTTCCAATACTCTAAGCGGGGGAAGAAGGAGAAAAAAAGACAAACGGTTAGTAAGGGAGACAACTGAATAAATTCTGGCGAAATATTTGATGCACACGGATGTGCGAATGGTAGCATACAATACAGAGACGAATAAAACTCCCTAAAGAAAAAAGAAAAAAAAAGCTAAACAAATATCGGCCTTTATAAGTACATCATCCGTTCCTTTTTCTCTTCTTTCTTTGTAGGTAATTAGGGAGATCTATTTTATTTCCGGAAATAATTTCCGCTTCCTATTATCCGGGCAGTTATAAAATATTCGCCGTATTTCGCGGACGAAGGAACAAAAGTACTATTAAAAAAAATGTTTTGGCAGCTAGAGCCGTCAAAAGAGCGAGCGCGAGACTGTAACTTTAATAATTGGTCGTCCTTTTCATGACAGGAAGCACAAAGAGAAAAAAAGATAGAGGTGGGGGGGGTTGAATGTATAGCGTGTCTTCTATGACACGCCGTACGTTTTAACAACTGCTACCATGGGTTACCTGGAAGTAATGTTATCTCTACAGCCAAGAGAGCTTATGTTCTTTAATGCCTGCCTGTCCCTTATGCGCTGTGACGGTGATATGTCTATTCGCAGGCGGTCCGCTTCCTCGGGAACGATACCACGAAGATAGATTACAGTGTTCTGGATCGCATGTAGCAATGAACTCTTCGACAAAGGAAGAAGAGAAAAAACAGATTTTAAAAAGGATAAATAATGTCATTGGATTGAACTGATATCGCTATCCAAACATCGTGACAGCGACCCCACACCACGCCTACTTTACTTTTTTTTTTTCCTTTTTTAAAAAAAAAATATGTAAATACTCGTTGAACACCCCAGAGTATCTAAGAACCTTTCGTATTCGCAGAACCAGTGCGATGTCTCAGGTGTAACAAAAGTCGAAGACCTGATGAAGTGACCTACAATTTCTGAAAGCATCGGGAGAACTGGTACTTCGGATTTTCAATGGATTATGGCGTAAAGGCAAAATGCCTAATGTTTGGAGAAAAGCCATTTATTATCAGGACAGACCGGCTTACACGGTCTAAGCGGAATGAATTCCAGAAGAAAGCCGTCACATTGGCCATATTCAAAAACCTGCAATTACCATATGACAAAATATGGTAGCTTGCTCTCCTTCATCAACTCATTAGATTACCAGTACCATTACGAGTAATCAAATAAATTAAATCCTTCATAGTTGGCATGCAATGGTAAAGGGCTGATGGGTACATCTCACCGTACCATATTTGCGCGAAAGATCTGCCACAGGTAGCTGTCTTAAGCCCCCTGTTCTCTTTGATATTTATATCAGTAGCATCGCACAGCTCAAATAGAATGCTGATGATATTATTATTTGGGTCTCAGATTCCAAAATTTCTGTAGCAGGGGGAAAAAAAAGGTTAATTTGAACGGTGAACGCTTTTGCAGTCTGGGCTAGGTTATTAAAAAAGAAAAAAACACCTTAAATACGAAGAAGACTGACAGTTACCTTTACAATCGATAATTACAGAACGAACTGTGGGCCTAAACTATTTTACAGCAATCTGTCACTTCCTCGTGTCAAAAACAGCTCGATACTTAGAAATTACACGATTCAGCTCAGGTTTTGAAACCACTTCAACTATGCTGTAGAATCGCTCGGAAAGAAGATGAAGATCGTGCCTCGACTTGCAGGTACTTCTTAGTGTTAACGGTGGATGGATTCCGAAAGGTCTACAATACAAAGCTTAAAGGTGCCAGCGTCTTCACAAAAACCTTGCTAAACTTCACCGTTCTTTAAGATCAATCCGCGAGATTTATAACTGATGTTCTGCGTAGCGCATCCATCACCACCCTTTTCAAGAGAAGTCCTTTTGGTTCCTGCTGCGTCTCTTCCAAACCTCAGCAGGCGGAGCTTCCCACCTTAAAAAGCTGCGAAACAAAACGTTCCTTTCCGACCGCTAAAGAATGGTATAATTAGTGGAGATGCCGTCTCGTCACGCGGTTGGCTGCGCCATCTCAGGACTCAGGGTAGGTGCACACACAGGTGGAGCAGTAGAGATGCGGCTACCTACCGATACCAGATAGAAAGGAACGTGAAAGCACGTGACGTTAAATCCGAAAACGACACATAACTTGATTTGGAAAAGAAAAAAAAAAATTAGAATCAACAAAAGTGTGTGAAGGTACACATTAGCAGACTACTACTCACCGTTCGTTGGCCCTGAAATTCCCGGAAGCTCTTAGAATAGGAGGCCCTAGTTGAAACGTGGCCGAGACCGTTATACGACATCTCAGAGGATGTCCAAAATACACCTGCTGACCGACAACACGTCTTTCTGGTGTTGAATCGCCGTCTCTCAAAGAACAATACGAGTAAATGCTCTGAGACGTAGGAGTGGCGGTAAGCCGGAGCGATCAGAACCCGGTTACCTGTCCTTACCTAAAGTCTGCCTACTTTCTGCAATTATTTTGTGCTTCTTTTTTTTTCTTTCTATTATTAAAATAAAAGAGATTCTATAATGGCTAGGGATAGGTGGCGTTGTGGCGCAGTGGGTGCAGATTTCACTTTTTCAATCCTTGCTTCCGCGGTTTCGATCCGCCAGCGGGGTCGAGGGTACGTGCTGCCGATAAGGGGGTGTTCACCTTGACCCCTCAACCTGGAGAGCGATGGCTAGGTTGTAAAATGCCCAAGGCACACCTCTCGAGGTGCCCAAACGACCTACGGGTTTTTGGGGCGACTGAAGTGATAATGGTTAGAACGTGATTGTGGGTGTGGCGGCAATTTACCCCATTAGGGACCGACTCGGTTCAGTGTACCCTACCTAACATTGTTTCTTCTCCTTTTTTTTTTAAAAACACAGCCCCTCCTTCGTAGGTTTTCCCGAGATATTCGGGGTTGTTGTTTTTTTCCACATTAAAAGTTCACCATAATTTAAGGGACTTATTAAAAGGGCCAGAGGGGTCTCGCTGTCGTCTTAAGAATTCGTCGAGTTCGAAAAGACGCGAAAAAAAGCGGCACTTACTCGTGGTTAGGCTTCAATGGCCAAAATGACCGATGACGGATCACGAGACGTGTATTAAAATTCGCCACAAATCTATCCCTTTTTTTTTAAAGCCCCTTTTTGCGGTGAGCGTCAGGACGGGGTGCGGTCAGAGTACGGCGGGACTGTTTTCCCCACAACCATGACGCGCACGGACTTGTTCGTGGTCTCTTCGATTAGAGAGCTATGACGTCACAAGTATAATTCTGATTTACTAGAATTTAAATTAGATTTTCTGTTCTTGCTTGCTTAAATATAAATAAGCGCGGTCACGCTTTTGTTGGGTACTTATTGAAAAATTAACTGGCGGCTTAAACCCCAGATAGGGGCTGATCAAGGAAACCCACCACCATCGCTAGTATTCACTGTATTTGAGACACTGACTCTAAAATGCTGCGAGACTTTTTGCAATGAATTAATAATTTCAGTATCAACTCTTATTAAACAATGCACAAAACAAAAATACCTAAATACTGTGATAAGTTTAGTGAAAAACAAGACATCGGAAAAGGCAGATACGCAACTAAATAATCGGTGTTGTCTATCCTATACTAAGCTATACACAGTGAGAAATTTCGTGAAGAATAGATAACTGGCTGTTTGTTTCCTGTACCATCATCCGGTTTATTGCCTAGCATCCATTTCAACGCCCACTTGAGGAGTACTTGAACTTAAACTTATATATTTAGTTTGGCTTGCATTTTGTATTTAATTAGAATTTTGGTTACTCGTAATTATTTGTTCTCGTTTTCAGTGCCACTCGTCGGCACACACATTTTGTGGTTGTAACTGTTTTCTGTTTTGCTTTTGTTGTTGACTTGGCTCTCAGTTCTTTTTGCTGGTAGCGATCTTAGCCAGGGGGTTCCCGGTGACACAGTATTTCAGGGTGCGACTTCTTGAAACTTTTGTCTATTTTGCGTTGCCTAAGCGCCCTGGGCGAGAGAGAGAGAGAGAGAGAGAGTAGTATTGGTAGGGAGTGAGAGGAAGGAGGGAGAGAGAGAAGGAGAAGAGTGATTGAGAGAGAGAGAGAGGAGCGAGAGAGAAAGAGAGAGAGATAGGCTGATAGAGAGAGAGAGAGAGAGATAGAGAGAGAGAGAGAGAGGAGAGGGAGAGAGAGAGAGAAGAGAGAGAAGAGCGAGAGAGAGAGAGCTTTAGAGTTTTTGAGAGAGAGGAGAGAAGAGCTATAGAGCGGAAGAGAGAGATCAGGAGAGAGACGAGAGAGTCTTGTGGAGAGAGAAGCGAGAATCGAGCTTGTTATTGTTGGGCGGGGAAGGAGGGAGAGGAGGAATGGAGAGACGGTAGTGAGAGAGAGAGAGAGAGAGAGAGATGGATGGAGAGAGATGATGGAGAGAGGGATAGAGAGAGAGATTTTTATTGCAGGTAGACAGAAGGAGGGAGAGGGAGAGGGAGAGGGAGAGAGTATTGAGAGAGATGGAGAGGGAGAGAGATTTTTTAAGTTCATTCAGATGTCGCTGTAAAAGGTCAGCAGGCGGACGGAACTATCTATATGTTTCTTTGTCTAGGTTTCGTCATATTTATTCCTCGTCTCTCCCCGTTCAGATCAGAATCTGGCCGGTGACCTTTCGGTCTGACGGGGTCGCCGCAGAACCCCGACCGCCAATTCTCGCACGCTTACTCGCGTCGCCATGGGACCCCCCTTATCCGCTTCGGTTAGAGGGAGTTAGTTCTCTCTCAGGTCGACATTCGCTCGCTCGTTTCGGAGATGTATAATAAAAAGCGGCCTATGAGAGTAACGTTATATCAGGTCCGAGTAACAGGAGAACGGGCAAGAACCGCAGCCGTATGTACTTATTACCGGACTCCGCAGGAACTATCCGCCTCTCCATCTTTTCACAGAAGTCGTGACTGACCTCAAGTCATTATGATAAAAATTATCGTTACTCAAGTATTTCCCTCGAGCCTTTCGATGTTTATAGGTAAATACAGAGTTCAAGAGTACACGAAAAGGAGCTTCTGGCCGTGTTTATTTTAAAAAAGAAGAAGAAGAAGAAGAAAGACTAATGTGGGCACGTGATCATATTCTGCCGATACGTTTAAGTACATGTCGGAATAAATGCGGTGAATCAAGCCCCGACACCTTCATGGAGAGGACTGACTCTTTTAGGTATGCGAATATCGCTGTTAGTTCTATTAGCACCGATATCTTCAGTGGCAAAAGCGCCATCTATTCGTTGCCAAGATTACTCGTTAATTTTATTACTACTACCACAGGTCGGTCAGTAGCGTCCTTCTTGGCGAACACCTGTCTCGACTTTAGTAGGGATATAGCGACATCTCTCGGGCACTGTGGGTATCAACCCTGGTGACCAAGCAGGTAGTTACTTAAGTATGGTCGTGGTCAAAACGCATGTCAGTCGAGAGTTACCCGCGGAACCCAACCACGTACATTCAGGAAACCATCCCGGAGCACTTCGCTTTGAAATGTGGAAGGAAACCGGAGTTGCCCGGAAAACCGCCCCTGCCGGCCGGTAAAGAAAAGCTAGAAGAAGCCACACCATAGAGGCACGGCCAGACCGAAGAGTTCCCGACCGGGATTCGAACTCGGGCTCCGGATTTTAGCAGTTCACCACCGGACCATGGGACGTCCTCGTCGATAAAGTAAAAAAAAAAAACATAAAAGTACATGGCCGACCGATGCATTACTAACCGTGCGCACGGCATGCTGGGTATTCTCCGACGAGTTGTGCGCTTCCGTACTGCTTACATACAGCACCACAAGCGACCCCTTTCTCTTTAGGCTTAGAAAGATTTCAGCAAATCAAAATGCCAATGCTTCCGAATGTCACGCGTGCAGAGACGTACACGCAACACTTGGATGCCATCTTTACAAGAACGCTAGTCGCCAGGTGGCAGCACATTTGTTCGTGGACAGTAAGTATTGTTCTCAGTATGCCGATGGCACGCTAGAAGTTGATGGTGTGCTGTCTATAATAACGTATTGGCTTCAGAAGGGCGAGAGCCGAAATTGCATATTATTGAAGACTACATAAAATAAAGTACAGGGTATCTCAGAAGTCTGGACCCATAGGAAAAATGCACATTTTACTTTTTTTTAAAAGTTAAATAAACTCTTTAAAAAAATATATATATATTTCAGGTAAATAAAATAAGAAAAGGTGCTGGACGACCAGGCAGTATCGAAGAGAGGGAGTAAAACACTCGATGTCCTGCCCTGTAATCGGTTTCTTTCTTAAGAAACGTTCTAAAAATCCACGTGCACAAAATACTGATTTGTGTGTGCAAGTTAATAGCAATCAGCGTGAACATCTAATGAATTAAGAAGTAAAATGTGCATTTTTCCTATGGGTCCAGACTTTATGGGGGTGCGACAATATCGAGACCGGGAAAAGAAAAGTGTCAATCGTCAGGTGGGCAGAAGGGGACGACACGATCTACGGTTCGATCATCTGTCGTCGCCAAATGCAATCCCTCCCTCCGCTTTTTTTTTTGGTGGAGGAAGAGACAAATATTCCGCCATCATCAAGTTTTCGCAGTCTGGCAAACTGCGATTCGTTCCAGGAAGAGAAAAGAAAAAGCAACGAAGCGTATCTCCCTGGCTGCCGGCGCCTCCTGACAGGTACAGCGCGCCAGGTCTCGGCTGCATATAATAGACAGCAGCGCGGGACACACGGTCTTCGAGCATCCGACAGACAACTGCGAGAAGAACGACAATAAAAAAAGAGAGACAGGGATGCCCAGAAACGCCACGCACGGGCGATCAACGAGCCTTTGTGTTCAGTTGTTTTTGCTTTGACGTTCATCCGAATCGTTTTCGGATGGCCTGGTCTCCGATGCTGTCTTTCTCTCCGTTTTCTCTGACGACCGCGAGCCCGTAACTGCAGGGGCCGACCCTCCGTGATGATTGTAATCCGGGTGGCTTTATCAATCACATGAGTGCTTAAGCCAAAAATTGCGGAATGGACCGTAGCTAGAATCGGGGGTTGTGGCAACTAATTCGATTGTTAAAATCTCCTGATAATGCATTCTAACGGTTGTTAAGTTTTCATCTCGCGTGTGGGAGAAAGGAGATTGCCACCGATTATGGTGTTAATGGATCACAAGACGCATAAAGAGGATTAATGGATTTTAAGTTCCATCACCTGCCATTCTGTCTGAGGTTCCTCATAATGCCAAGCAAGTCTCGACGATTGGCAAAAAGGCAATGAAATTAACAAATAGCTGGTTGTCGTCCTATCTAAGCATGACAAACAGTCTTATACTCAACCCAGATTATTTGAATATGTATGATACATAAAGAGAGTAACGCTCGGAACGTAATAACAATGCAATTTATAAGTGAGTCTTGGAGGATGAGAAGCGGTTCCTACAAATGTTGAATTTTTGGGGCTTCTGTATGTCATACTATTTGAAAACTATACATTTTTTCTTCTCCCTTTATTTGAATTGATAAAACACGGATTAATTATTTTATCGGAAATCAACACGGGGAGGTTCGGTGGATAGCGAGAGAATTAATGGAGAAACATCTGTTGGTATGCATCTGACGTCGTGTATGCTGCCGTTTGGCCAGAAGGAAAGAGTAAAAGAGTCGTCATCAGTCGTCCTCGGGATTGTCTGGCCGCGACGGGAGACTTAACGAGATGCAGGGGCTTGGTGGGGTGGGGATGATTTACCTAGGATATCAGGCACTGGTGGGGAAGTAGATGCTCGCAAGTAGTACACGACAGAAGACGGGCTTTTCCTAGATGGAGAGCTGGAAATTGTCATAAGCGATTTGTTTTCGACCTTTGACGTGTAATCCGATAAATATATACATACATATTTTCTAATGCACGAATGGTTGCTTGTTTGCCTTTTCAAGGTGTTCTTCTCGCTGGACATATTGCAACAGTGGAATTTCACAATGAGTCCCGGGTGGAGGGGGGAAGGGCAGGTATTGTCGGTTTGTGCATAGATGATCTATAATCGACGTCATAGGCTTTGACTTCCGGTCGAGAAGTTCACAGCCGCGCTATACGTTCGCTTAGAAATGATATTCCCGGAGAGCCGCGACATCGGTGGTAATATCGACGAGGATCGATGCCGGGAAGTTAATTCCAGATGTTGAATATTACTGAGAAATCTATTGCTGCTGTTGTTGTTGTTGCTGACTGCGAATTGATCCCTTTAGAGGAGCGGTCATGTTTATCTGTTGACGCGGGTCCCGCCCCCCCCCTCCCCTTGGTTCGCTCGCAGTTCTCCACAGGTAAACAGCTGATAACCGGGCGAGAACAGCGGCACGTGACCGCGCCCCGCCTCGATGCCGACCGAGTCTTCTATGGACGTGACCACGCCAGGGTCAAGAGCGTGACCTGGAGCGCAGTTAGGGGGGGCGGTGTCGGGAGGGGAGCGAGAACCCCTCGCCTCGCGCGCATGTGCGCGTAGTGACCTGCAATCTTTGCGCAACCATTATTGTTGCACGGCGGACCGGGCGCTGAAGAGGTCAGTCAGGGGACACATGCCTCGAGCCGGTGAAAAGGTCATCGCCGCCGCCTGTGGGTAGCGCGCGCACACGAGATGAACTCGTGG
The DNA here is from genome assembly GCA_018389105.1 of Nautilus pompilius. Taxonomy (NCBI): domain Eukaryota; kingdom Metazoa; phylum Mollusca; class Cephalopoda; order Nautilida; family Nautilidae; genus Nautilus; species Nautilus pompilius. The sequence continues at coordinate 63,081 of JACATO010000964.1, read as the reverse complement.
AAAGATCCGCGTCCAACGCAAATATTATGTTTCGTGCGCTGGCGCTCAGAGGGCGTTGCGCAAGGACCGTTCCATTCGGCCGCCCGGCGGAGGGGGGAGAGGTAGGGAGAAATTCAGCTGTTGCTTATAATAGACACAAAGACCGGAGCGTCTAAGAACACCTCCTCTGTGGGAGAGCGGCCACAGTCTTCGGGCGTACCGTATACTATTACTACTAGTGTTTCCCGGTAACACGCGCGCCCGGTGCCTCCCCCCGTCTTCACGGAGTCGGGTGGGGTGTTCCGACTTCGGGTCCGAATTCCCTTCCCGGCTTGGACTCGTGTAGGACCCGGAGGAGTTTCCGGTAAAGGCCACGCGACCGGGATCCGAACAAGAAAACGTTGCTGGGCAGGGAGGATTTAACTGGTGAATCGTTTGCTTCCACGATGGCGTCTTCCACGTGTGTGCGTGTGGCCGGTCATCCATCTCACCGCATCACCGTCAACAAGAACAATAAAAAACAATCGGGTTCACAAGAGACATCTCTACTCTGACTTGTTGTGGTCTGAAGTTCGTCTATGACACACACACACACACACACCACATATATATATATATAACAGCACAACTAGCACCCGACACCGATGTCCTATCTACACGTCTGACGGTCCGCGGTGTTAAGAGACGTTTCCTTGGAAACAGTTATAGATGAATATAGTCAATATCGGCGGCGCTGGTGACTGATCGCTCGCACCAGTTGTGAAGCAGCTAAAATTGCACTGATAACCTGACGATTATCTTTCCCCGGGGGGGGGGGAGGGAGGGAGGGAGGCTGGGCTCCCTACCGACTTTCTGCATCTTCGCAATATGACACCAAAAGTAAACTAGGGCTGCTGTAGACTTTTCACATTGTTGGATAAGGTCGTTTACTTATGGCGGGTTCGGAAACAAAACCAAAGGTAAAAAAAAAAAGAGGATTTGCAGAAAATATGATATCTTCGGTCTCCGGGATCAGTAACTTACTCAAAGGTATTCTGACACTCTTACGACAAAGAGAAATATTTTCTTCCAAACAAAACAAAAAAGAGAGAGAGATATGGAGGGAGGGGAGAGAGAGAGGGGGGGGGCGAAAGAGAAAAAGAGAAAGAGAGAGATATGGAGGAAGGGAGAGGGAGGGAGAGAGAGAGATGATGGAGGTAGAGGGAGAAAGATGGAGAGAGAGAGAGAAAGATGGAGATAGAGAGAGAGAGAAGGGGAGAAAGAGAAAGAGAGAGATATGGAGAGGGAGAGGGAGGGAGAGAGAGAGAGAGATGATGGAGGTAGAGGGAGAAAGATGGAGAGAGAGAGAAAGATGGAGATAGAGAGAGAGAAAAGGGAGAAAGAGAAAGAGAGAGGTATGGAGGAAGGGAGGGGAGGGAGCGAGAGAGAGAGATGAGGTTCGAGAAAGAGAAAGAAAGAGAGAGAGAGAGAGATGAGGAGAGAGAGAGAGAGAAGAGGAGCAAGAGAGCGAGAGAGATATGGAGGAAGGGGTCGAGAGAGAGCGAGAGGGGAGAGGAGAAAAAAAGAAAAAGAGAGATTTTCGAGGGAGGGAGGGAAGGGAGAGAGAGAGAGAGCGAGACTACAGAATAAATTATAGAAGTGTTCATACATAAAACAGTAAAAAGCGACTCTTCTCACTTGCTGCCCCCTCCGACTCCCAGAATCTTTTTTTTAAACATTATTACTACACAGGAATACAAGAGGGTTGGGTAACCGCCTGCTAGCACTGAAAGTAAATGGTTGTCTAATGAAAAAAGCTGACCGATGCAGACCGAGAGCTGTGCGCCATGTTCTCTTTCATGTCTCACGTAAGCCTGTTGTTGGCATCTATTTTTTCTAATTAATTGATGAGATTATAATGTCCCCATTTATCTCCCGATTCCCGTCTTACGTTATTCTTATTCTCCCCTTCCATTTTAAAGAAAACTTTCGCTTCATTGAAAGACGCAATAAGGAAAAAAAAAAACAAAAACAAGCAGCAACAAAGGATATGGATTGCACCATCCGAGGCAATTATTCCAAGTTAACTGATTCTGGCTCACATCTGTTTAGAGGGATGCGACTGCTGATATCCTACAATACCGTACTGTAGAACGACTATAACGCGTAGAATGCATCCCTTTATTTCGGTTACATTTACCTCTCCATCTTGGTGGAAGTTCGCCGCCCTGTTGCTTCGGTCATTGAGAAGTCTTCCTCATCCACTGCAAGAGTCAGCAGCGAATTACTTACCTATTCCTTTTATGTGTCGTCATCCTATTTTGGAACATTAAATCTGCTTCCTGTTTAAAAAGAATTTTTTTTAATTAATTTAATTCTCTAAAAAATTTGGATTTTCTTCATCGCGAAGTTTATCTTCTGTGTTTGGGAAAACGAGTGACCTGGCGTGCGACGGTTGCTATGCAACCCCCCCTCTCTCTCTCTCTCTATCGTGGCTACAGCGATGATAAAACAGCTATCAGCCATCGCCACGTCCAATCTCAGTAACCGTTAGCTTAAATTCGGGTTCGATCCATGCCGCGGCACTCGGGCCTCTGAACCTAATCCGGGCGTCCTTAGATACGGGCTGATCTAATATTCCTGCGGGCGACATGAAAAGCCCCGCCCCCCCCCGCGAGGTGATTGATGGCCGGGTCCCGATCGCTTGTTTTTTGGTTCTCGCAGTAATTGAAACGGCCGGAATAGCTGAGAGCGACCCCTTCTCGAGATCCCGCCCCCTTCAGCTCTTGTTTATCAGGATTCCAAGGACAATCTGATTAATGGGGGGGAAGGGAACTCTCTCTCCTGCGAAATGGGCGCCCCTCCCACTCGCGGCGCTGTGTCAGCGTGACCCGTCCCGGCATGCGCTCTTCCGGGAGCGTCATCGGCCTGTAAAGGTCCTTCTGTTATGATGGCAGGCCAGAGCTCGCGAGGCCGGTGACCCGCTCGGCTTATGGGGCCCGTCTATTTCGGGGTCCGTGGCCCGCTGACTGATGGCCGACGACAAATGGGTCCGTGGGAAGTGGGGAAATATGACGTCACGCCGTCAGGGTGGAGACCGGCCGAGAAATGACGAAGATTGTT
>JACATO010000964.1:0-55000 GCA_018389105.1 Nautilus pompilius | reverse complement strand
TAACATAAAGTGGATTGTACTGTTGCAATACATAATTCCAGTTAATAAGCGTAATCCGTGACTACGAGGCGCGGGTTCGCCCCCCGGTCGGAGCGGAGGATGAGGACTAATAAGTCCGAAACAGCTGTCCGGCGCTTCCTCGTGGTTGCACCACTTGACTTTCCTGCTCCATTGTGCTTCCAGTATCTTCTACAGTAGAGTATAGGCGTATTATTCAATTCGCCTTAACTCCGAACAATCTATAGGTGCCGGATCACGGAGATACAACAACAGGTGTTGAGAGCTTTCTGATCTAAATGATAATCGTGTGGCATACAGAGAGACGCCGCCACACGCTTATTACTCCAGTATTAGGCGCGGCGGCTTCTAATTCCCATCCTCAGCAACTCCATCACAAAGCGACGAGCCACCGCCACCGTCGTTCTCTGTTTTCGAGCCGCGTCGGACCTTTAGTTGTTCCACCTTTTGGTTACCTATTTCCCACTCTGCTTCGTCTTCTTGTTTTATCCCCCCCCCCAGCAGTAAATTCGGAGAGTGCGCCTCCACCCCGATTAAGGTCGCCGCTCCGATTTTTACAGCGCAGCCATTTCCAAAATGTCATCTACGGCTTAGGGGAGATAACTCAGGCGCAGTTTCTAAGCACAAGAAAGAGAGAGAGAGGGGACTCGCGCCCATTTTCTAGAACTAGATGGATGGATACCGACCGCAGAAAATAGATCTCATGTCCTTAAATACGAGCTGACAAAAACCTATTTAAATATAGTGAGAGAATGCGCACTAGTTTTATATTTTGTTGCTTTAAGCGGCCCCTCTCTCTCTTTTTCTCTCCATACCCAGCAACTATTTTGTTGCTTTAAGCGGCCCCCTCTCTCTCTTTTTCTCTCCATACCCAGCAACTATTTTGTTGCTTTAAGCGGCCCCCTCTCTCTCTTTTTCTCTCCATACCCAGCAACTATTTTGTTACTTTAAGCGGCCCCCCTCTCTCTTTTCTCTCCATACCCAGCAACTATTTTGTTACTTTAAGCGGCCCCCTCTCTCTCTTTTTCTCTCCATACCCAGCAACTATTTTGTTACTTTAAGCGGCCCTCTCTCTCTCTTTTTCTCTCCATACCCAGCAACTATTTTGTTACTTTAAGCGGCCCCCTCTCTCTTTTTCTCTCCATACCCAGCAACTATTTTGTTGCTTTAAGCGGCCCCCTCTCTCTCTTTTTCTCTCCATACCCAGCAACTATTTTGTTGCTTTAAGCGGCCCCCCTCTCTCTTTTTCTCTCCATACCCAGCAACTATTTTGTTACTTTAAGCGGCCCCCCTCTCTCTTTTCTCTCCATACCCAGCATCTATTTTGTTGCTTTAAGCGGCCCCCCTCTCTTTTTTTCTCTCCATACCCAGCAACTATTTTGTTACTTTAAGCGGCCCCCTCTCTCTTTTCTCTCCATACCCAGCATCTATTTTGTTGCTTTAAGCGGCCCCCCTCTCTCTTTTTCTCTCCATACCCAGCAACTATTTTGTTACTTTAAGCGGCCCCCTCTCTTTTTTCTCCATACCCAGCAACTATTTTGTTGCTTTAAGCGGCCCCCTCTCTCTTTTTCTCTCCATACCCAGCAACTATTTTGTTACTTTAAGCGGCCCCCTCTCTCTCTTTTTCTCTCCATACCCAGCAACTATTTTGTTACTTTAAGCGGCCCCCTCTCTTTTTTCTCCATACCCAGCAACTATTTTGTTACTTTAAGCGGCCCCCTCTCTTTTTTCTCCATACCCAGCAAACTATTTTGTTGCTTTAAGCGGCCCCCTCTCTCTTTTTCTCTCCATACCCCAGCAACTATTTTGTTACTTTAAGCGGCCCCTCTCTCTCTTTTTCTCTCCATACCCAGCAACTATTTTGTTACTTTAAGCGGCCCTCTCTCTCTCTTTTTTCTCCCCATACCCAGCAACTATTTGTTACTTTAAGCGGCCCCCTCTCTCTTTTCTCTCCATACCAGCACACTATTTTGTTACTTTAAGCGGCCCCCTCTCTCTTTTTCTCTCCATACCCAGCAACTATTTTGTTACTTTAAGCGGCCCCCTCTCTCTTTTCTCTCCATACCCAGCAACTATTTTGTTGCTTTTAAGCGGCCCCCTCTCTCTCTTTTTCTCTCCATACCCAGCAACTTTTTGTTGCTTTAAGCGGCCCCCCTCTCTCTTTTTCTCTCCATACCCAGCAACTATTTTGTTGCTTTAAGCGGCCCCCCTCTCTCTTTTCTCTCCATACCCAGCATCTATTTTGTTGCTTTAAGCGGCCCCCCTCTCTCTTTTTCTCTCCATACCCAGCAACTATTTTGTTACTTTAGCGGGCCCTCTCTTTTTTCTCCATACCAGCAACTATTTTGTTACTTTAAGCGGCCCCCTCTCTTTTTTCTCCATACCAAGCAAATATTTTGTTACTTTAAGCGGCCCCCTCTCTTCTTTTTCTCTCCATACCCAGCAACTATTTTGTTACTTAAGCGGCCCCCTCTCTCTCTTTTTCTCTCCATACCCAGCAACTATTTTGTTACTTTAAGCGGCCCCCTCTCTCTTTTTCTCTCCATACCCAGCAACTATTTTGTTGCTTTAAGCGGCCCCCTCTCTCTCTTTTTCTCTCCATACCCAGCAACTATTTTGTTGCTTTAAGCGGCCCCCCTCTCTCTTTTCTCTCCATACCCAGCATCTATTTTGTTGCTTTAAGCGGCCCCCCTCTCTCTCTTCTCTCCATACCCAGCAACTATTTTGTTACTTTAAGCGGCCCCCCCTCTTTTTTCTCCATACCCAGCAACTATTTGTTACTTTAAGCGGCCCCCTCTCTTTTTTCTTCATACCCAGCAAACTATTTTGTTACTTTAAGCGGCCCCCCTCTCTTTTTTCTCCATACACAGCAACTATTTGTTACTTTAAGCGGCCCCCTCTCTTTTTCTCCATACCCAGCAACTTTTGTTACTTTAAGCGGCCCCCTCTCTTTTTTCTTCATACCCAGCAACTATTTTGTTACTTTAAGCGGCCCCTCTCTTTTTTCTCCATACACAGCAACTATTTTTTGTTACTTTAAGCGGCCCCCTCTCTTTTTTCTTCATACCCAGCAACTATTTTGTTACTTTAAGCGGCCCCCTCTCTCTCTTTTTCTCTCCATACCCAGCAACTATTTTGTTGCTTTAAGCGGCCCCCTCTCTCTTTTCTCTCCATACCCAGCATCTATTTTGTTGCTTTAAGCGGCCCCCCTCTCTCTTCTTTCTCTCCATACCCAGCAACTATTTTGTTACTTTAAGCGGCCCCCTCTCTTTTTTCTCCATACCCAGCACACTATTTGTTACTTTAAGCGGCCCCCCCCCCCCTCTCTTTTTTCTTCATACCCAGCAACTATTTTGTTACTTTAAGCGGCCCCCCCCCTCTTTTTTCTCCATACACAGCAAACTATTTTGTTACTTTAAGCGGCCCCCTCTCTTTTTCTTCATACACAGCAACTATTTTGTTACTTTAAGCGGCCCCCTCTCTCTTTTCTCTCCATACCCAGCAACTATTTTGTTACTTTAAGCGGCCCCCTCTCTTTTTTCTTCATACACAGCAACTATTTTGTTGCTTTAAGCGGCCCCCCTCTCTCTTTTCTCTCCATACCCAGCATCTATTTTGTTGCTTTAAGCGGCCCCCCTCTCTCTCTTTCTCTCCATACCCAGCAACTATTTTGTTACTTTAAGCGGCCCCCTCTCTTTTTTCTCCATACCCAGCAACTATTTTGTTACTTTAAGCGGGCCCCTCTCTTTTTTCTTCATACCCAGCAACTATTTTGTTACTTTAAGCGGCCCCCTCTTTTTTCTCCATACACAGCAACTATTTTGTTACTTTAGCGGCCCCCTCTCTTTTTTCTCCATACCCAGCAACTATTTTGTTACTTTAAGCGGCCCCCTCTCTTTTTTCTCCATACACAGCAACTATTTTGTTACTTTAAGCGGCCCCCTCTCTTTTTTCTCCATACCCAGCAACTATTTTGTTACTTTAAGCGGCCCCCTCTCTTTTTTCTCCATACCCAGCAACTATTTTGTTACTTTAAGCGGCCCCCCCTCTCTTTTTTTCTCCATACACAGCAACTATTTTGTTACTTTAACGCCCCCCCTCTCTTTTTTCTCCATACACAGCAACTATTTTGTTACTTTAAGCGGCCCCCTCTCTTTTTTTCTCCATACACAGCAACTATTTTGGTTACTTTAAGCGGGCCCCCTCTCTTTTTTCTTCATACCCAGCAACTATTTTGTTACTTTAAGCGGCCCCCTCTCTTTTTTCTCCATACCCAGCAAACTATTTTGTTACTTTAAGCGGCCCCCTCTCTTTTTCTTCCATACACAGCAACTATTTTGTTTACTTTAAGCGGCCCCCTCTCTTTTTTCTCCATACCCAGCAACTATTTTGTTACTTTAAGCGGCCCCCCTCTCTCTTTTCTCTCCATACCCAGCAACTATTTTGTTACTTTAAGCGGCCCCCTCTCTTTTTTCTTCATACACAGCAACTATTGTTACTTTAGCGGCCCCCCTCTCTCTCTTTTCTTCTCCATACCCAGCAACTATTGTGTTACTTTAAGCGGCCCCCTCTCTCTTTTTCTCCATACACAGCAACTATTTTGTTACTTTAAGCGGCCCCCTCTCTTTTTTCTTCATACCCAGCAACTATTTTGTTACTTTAAGCGGCCCCCTCTCTTTTTTCTCCATACCCAGCAACTATTTTGTTACTTTAAGCGGCCCCCTCTCTTTTTTCTTCATACCCAGCAACTATTTTGTTACTTTAAGCGGCCCCCTCTCTCTCTTTTTCTCTCCATACCCAGCAACTATTTTGTTGCTTTAAGCGGCCCCCTCTCTTTTTTCTTCATACACAGCAACTATTTTGTTACTTTAAGCGGCCCCCTCTCTGCCCCCTAACCCAGCAACTACCGGGGCCAACCCCAAACGAATCCAAATATAAATATCTTATCGAAAGTACATCGTTTAACTGTACAACAAGTCTTGGAGAAGAGAAGAAAGACAATCGATGAAATTCTTGAGACATTTGTTCGACCACTTTAATTATTACAAGGGGACAAGAAGCTACCGGGCTTACACAACCAATAAAGGGGGGGGGTGTGGCGGCACACGAACAATGAATTAAAGCATCGCATGTACACCTGGATACATCAGTAGGTTATGCCATTATCAAGGTGCAGTTGTTCAATCAACTGATTCGCAGCACCGAGCCAAAGTAACGGCAGCAGGAACCAGGAAGTGCCGTAATCACCCAACGGGGATGACACCGAGTCGAAACCACCCAGGTCCGGTCCGGGGATGTAGCTTGGCGACTGGGCCATCCATCCTCTCTGGTCGTCGTCAGTCAGTTTACACAGTTACCATAAAATTCACGGGCTGAGCCGAGGAATTGTTTTCTATAGCTTCCAAATCGTTTTACCTGTTTCTTCACGAACAGAATTAAATGTCAAACCGTAATACGCGCAAAGGTTTTACTCCCGCATCTTAAAGGAACGGGTATTCCCAGCGGGGTACGACAGTCATTTTCTTGCCGGAGTTTCCGGTGTCACGCCCCTCACCTTCCGCATCCGGCTAACGTCGCCATTAGGGGGACTCGATAACAACAGCCGGAGGGTCAGAGGGCGAAGGGCGTAGATTCCCCCTTATAGCCCACCTGTAGCGAACCCTGTCGCGCTCGGCAAATCTCCCGCATCCGGGCGAATTACGACACACATTCCCCTCGGTAAGAGGAAGACCACCACCAGCAGTGGCCCCGCGACCATGAGCCCCATTATTACTGCACACTTCGCTCTAAGGGTGGAAGCAAATACAGCTGAAATAATGCCATTGCAATCGTCTCTCTCTCTCCCCCACCCAACAACCCCTTTTTGGGCAGTAAATTTATTTCAGTAGCCAACTCTACAGGGGATTATAACGCACCCCTCCCACCAGCTGCCTGGATTGCTTACCTGACAGATACCATGAAGTAATAGATTACTGGTGACCATGCCATCCATCAGATCTGGTCCAAGCCTCCCATCCTCAGTACATCGCATTGGCTCGATCAGTCTCAGCGTCCTCGTCGGTCTTTCATTCACATCGTCATCTCATCTCAATAAATCCATCAAATCTCTCTCTCCCCTTTGGAAAACTGACCAAATCAGTGCTGTTTCTACTTATATTAACGAAATTATTGATATTCAAATATCAATGCATCATGAAAAAAAAAGAAGAGATTATTAAAACGATGGCTTTAGTTTAAGCGAACTCGGTCCAGAAACTTAAAATAAAAGAAATAACGCAAATGAAGGATATTTTACTGGGGCAAAAAATCTAAGAGTACTAGAGTTTGAGGTACTTTTCGAAATTATAACCGCTCTGATCGAGATGTGAAGGTGTAAAAAGCTAATGCAGGAAGCACACACGATCAACTCTCCCACTGGAATCTAAATGCCTTGTAAAAGCAATTCAAAATGCACACACGCTGTAAGCGAAGTATTTTGCAGGTGCACAGCATGTAACGAGCTCCTCTTTTCAGGTGGTTTCAAAACATTGCTAAGCGGATGAATTTTCAGCAAATTTTAATGTTCCATGGTCAATTATTAGCTGAATATACATGCTATCCCAGACCAGTGGCATTAAGATTGGTTGAAATTATCTGTTGTACAGGCGCCCATGAGAGAGACTTGTGGAATAGGGCTGATCTACAGATCCAACATTACCTGATAGTCAGAATGCCTAAAGTATCCAGACAAAACCAACTACATCATACATGATGTACATACTAGACCTATTCCTTAGTGTTCCTTTAGACCATCAACAGGCAAGGTGCTATCATTGTTTGAAAGCTTGACATGTAGTAAGTCGGTTTTTGTGACAGTGTCAGGGAGAGAGTTTTGCTGCTATTAATGATGTTCAACTGTTATGGTGGCAGAGATGCACTGGCATGGAAAATGAATGAATGGAATGGCAGAAAGACTAACATAGTAATTATTTAAGGTCACCTAGCTAGTCAGGTAACAGGGTGGGATTGTGAGACCAATAATCCTGTCCATTTATCAACTGGCACCAGGATGTCCTGCATCTTCACTACTATGATGGCCAGGCCAACCATGTCTCCAGATCTTTTACTCTTTGAGCATCTCTGGAACATTCTTGGTAGAAATGTTGGGATCAGAAACCCCTCCAATGGGAATGCACTGTGAGATGGGGTCATAGAAGTCTCATTTTAAGCACGTACAGATAATGTGCCAATTCTTTGATTTTATCTTACTCCATACCTTTACAAAACATGACATCATTTTACCATAAACATATTGTAATAAAATCCATGGGCTTAGCCAAGGAATTGTTTTCTATAACTTCCAATTGCTTTGCCTATTTCTTCATGAGTAGAATTAAATGTCAAATCATAACACATGCAAAGGAAAAAGCAAGAAAATATTAGGCATCTAAAAGCTTCTCTAAGAAAACATTTCTTTTTTCAATTTCTCTCATTAACAAAAATAAATGTACAATATATGATTTGCAAGTTCTCTCTCAAGACCCCCCCTATGTAGAAAGAATTATTAATAATAGCCATTTATTGCTTCTTCACTATTGTGGGGTTGAAGGGGTGGATAAGTTAAATATAACTTGTGAAAACATTTAAAATCAAATCAGAGTTGCTGAATAAAAGACAAAACTGCTCTCAGAATTGTTTTTGAAGCAGGAGTTTTTCTAATATCTACATATGAAAAAAGTTTTCTGTTGAAATTCTGTTAAACAGACAGAAAAATATCCCAAAATGTGTTTAAAATTGCTTTTCCTTCTTACGTATAGCAAAACAAATTTCAATTTTAGAAAAGTAATTATACTATATTTTCAAACAAGACAAAAATTAATTAAAAAATTTAATTAATCAATTTAATCTTTTAAAACAGTAAAGTGAATAGTTTTCAATTTAAAAGTCAATGCAAAGTACCGAAGATCTGAGCAAATATATATATATACATATACACACACCACACATTTTTAAAGCATCAGCTGATATATCATTTACAATTCTTTTTGCTTATGAAAAAAAAAACTTAAAGAGTTTATTACATACCTTAATTATGTAATTTTAAAAATTTAATGTTAGAATATGTAAATGTTTTAAATATTACAATATTCAACTTATTGGGATTTTTTTGCAACATAAATTTAAAAAAAATGATTTTGATGCTAGGGATGTGCAAGGAATTGAAAATGGAACAAGTCTTGAGCTACTTTTGAACAAGTTTTTAACAGACTGATTCGGTTTATATTTTTACTTTAAAACTGCAGAATGTTTGTTGTAGATGATATAGTGAGTGCTAGCTAGCATGTTGCTTCTAATTCAGATGCTGTCACTAGGGCTAGAAGTATTTTTATATATAAAGACTTGATACAGGCCATTCCAGTCACAGAATAAGCACTTGATTACAAGCTATAACACCCTGACTTCGACCACTGGATGGTCTGTGAAAGAATTCTAACCTCTACACAATACATCGGTATTCTGAGAGACTTCTGCCTATGTCGATGTCAATGGTTATTTGGATGAGGCCAGCCAGGCCACCAAAACACTGCCATGGTCTGGCCAATCATCAGGATGTGAACTTCAATGCACAAGCGAGAACTGTCCCTGACCAATCACCGAGTGCCTGAACCAACCTTTCTGGAACCGCCTACTTCAGATTTCGGCCATGCATGAGTGGGCTGCAATCCCACAGACCCAGCATTAGCCATCTCATTCAAACAATGCATCTTGCATGAGGCTGCAGAAAAAACTAAATTTTGTATATCTGCAAAGGTTTTTTTTTTTTGTGTTTAGTTTAATTTGCCTCCTTTCTTAAAAAAAATTAATTTAACTATTTTTTTTTTATATCTAGCTTTAAAAAACCTATCCTTGGAACCAACTGGAAAGCAGGCAGCGGTATTAACAGATGGAGTAAAAATCAAAATAAAAAGAGCTTAGTGTGGTGATATGCAACAAGCAAAGGGTTAGTCTGGACCGGAAACAGTTAAAGATCAGCAGCCCTGCCAAAGTTTAAAGGGGAGAATTCTTCTTTTGTGCAAAGCAGAGAGAGAAATAAATAAATACAGGCGTTTCAACAGCAGATACCTTTTTGTTTTAAAGCTGAAGTACAGTGTTTTCACAAATCCAAAAATTAAATAATAATAATAATAATAATAATAATAATAATAATAAATAATAATTTGTAATAAAGACTTTGTTATTGTTTTTGTCTTTTAGGAAGCTGTCTTCAGTCAGCTCCTCCGTTTCCTTACTTTCAATTTTCCTTTTAAGCACCTTCCTTGACTTAACACCAGGGTCTTTTTTCTCTACCATGCGCATATCAGGTTTGTCACTGCAGACAGCACCCTTTGTCACCTGAGTGCCGAGGCTGTGCGAAACAGAGGGATCTCCACCCTCTCCACGAATTCTCGACAGCTCTGAGAATATGTCTGCCAGTTTGTGTTCGTACTCAAGCACCTTACGGCTCAGCTCATTCACTTTTCGTTCTTGCTCCGTAAGTCGGATGTTTTGGTCAGAAATGGTTTTTCCCTGTTCTTGAATTTTTTTGCACTGCTCTCGGCTTTTCTTCTCTTGTTCCAGCGATTTCTTCTTTTGCTCCAAAAGTCTGCTTCTGTAATCAGCCATTTCCTTCTTGAAAATATGAATAGTACTCCCCTGTGCCCGAAGCTGATTCTGGATACGCAGAATCTCCTGCTTCGCCGAACTACCCCGGATATTGGTTGTAGTTGTTGACAGTGGCAATACAGTAGTTGATGTCCCTAAAATAAACAAATACATAAAATAGTTGGATGATAGCAAGCACAAGAAAGTTCTGTTGGTAAAGAAAGAAATGCTCCTGATAATAGTTTTGAAAAGTTTTTCAGCAGCCAATTCCTGTTCCTCCTGCACTGCAATATACCTCAAACTTGTATTATTGAACACAGGTTTAGCCATGCATAGCATCCTCATTACTACTACCCTGCTTTACAATACGAGTGTTTTAACTAAATATATACCACCAAATACTAAAAAATGTCTATAGAGGGGGGTTAAAATTAAACTGAGTCTTTTCATATATTTCAAGAAATCATTTGGCAAAAATAGCTCTTATCTTCTGATGAGCTGTAACAATGTAAATTCCAAGTTAACAAACTCATCTGACTCAGTAAAAAATACTACTAGAAACTCAGTACCTCTTGTATCATTATACCTCTGTGTTTAATTATTTATAAACTTTGATAAAAGATTAAAAAAAAAATATAAAACAGTATTTAAATTAAATAAAACCCACACTTTTAATGTCAATAATTATGGTAATCTTATTTGTATACTTTGAAATGTTAACTCTTTTGAACCCTCAGCCAGAATCGATCCTGAGGCAAAACCATCAAAAATATATATTAATCTGGAAATAACGTTTTAATACACTTCCATCGTGTGACAGAGGTACTGGAAGTTATAAAATCTAACCATGACCATATGGTTCTTGTTTGCAATATAACCATCAGAGATGAGCCAGATGACAACACTGCCAGTAACTCCCAATTCATTGACATAAAGGCTGTTGTGCTTACCAGTATAAATCTCAAACCTATTTTTTGTTGGAATCATACCTAGTGGTGATGAAATTTAGGTAACAGAATTTTAAGCATAGGTCTCTTTTTATGAATCCTATCAGTCTTATTAATGGCCAGTCTTGTTCATTAACTAAATGCAGAGACAGTCATATTGCATAACATAGTGAAATCTAAATGTACATGAAATAAAGTTTTTTTTCTACTCCATACCAGTAGTTTTTGTACCGTGGTTTCACAACAGAGGTTTCCATCTGTATTCAAAGTATTATATTTGCCTTCATTTTATCGATAACAGGGGTAAAGGGTTTTGCATAGTATGCATTTGGTGTCCTTTGTCTGCCCTGGTCAGCATGACAGTTAGTCTGTGTACACAACAAGTTTCAAAAATCTTGGGCAAGGAACATGTCGAGAAATTCTATGGCTTCATTCTCAGCATTTATACTTTGGGAAAATGTTTTTGGTGTACATTCTGTCCATAAAGTGTAGTATTCACAAGGATAAATGTTTTTTACCAAGGTGTATCAAGTTAGTGAACATTATTTTTTCTCTGCTGATGTACCTGTTGTCACCTTCTTGATCACTAAACCCATGACATCACTTTTTTTTCCTCTGATGAAAACGAAGCCATTCCAACAAATGGATAATCGTCATCAAAATTTGTGACCATTTCATCATTTTCAGAGCCAATTAAATGAAGTATCTAAGCTGCTGTAATCTTTCGAGTCATACCTGTCCATTCATGTTTTAGCCCAAAAAATCTGCAGTATCTTTCTATAAATTTTTACCAAAACTGTTTGATCAGTGGCAGCCACCATTTGCAAACAGATGTCACCTAAGTGCTTTAGTAACACGAGCACTGATTAGCCAATAGGTTTTCATGAAATCCAAAAGAATGAAGTTTACACAGTCAAGACCAAAATACTGGTCTGGCAGGTTCAAAAGAAACCCTTGCATAGTTTAAAAAATGAAAATGAAAAAGTCCATAAGAATTCAGAACTCTTACAGATTTTCAAAATAACCTGATGGTTCTGAATGTGTGGGAGCTATCTAGACTTACTAGAGGGTAATAATTACAAGCCAGCTAAGATTCCAGCACTGGCCAGCTACAGGGCTACAAAAAACAGTCCTGCCACGCCGCGTAATTCCCACTAGTCTACTCACCGGGCTCATTGTCAGTGGACACACACAAGTTGCCCAGAGTGCAGGTTAGGCTCATGCTCGGCATCTTCTGTTTTAGTATGGGAACAATCTTCTCCTCAAAGTGCTCCATTGCCATGGAAGATATGTCGCGGAGCTCCTGGAGAAATTCGTGGGCTCTCGGCGGTTGACACGCCTGCTGTAGCGTTAGCAAAATACGAAACAGTTCATCTAGGACCTTTTATAAAAAAATATAAAAAAAAAATTTTTTTTTTGTTGTAAAATCAAAGTAGCACTAGTAGAACATGGACTGTTCTAATAATTAAATAGAAATCCCTTCAAGCTGCTGGAAAGTTGGACAGGTGCCTTTTTAATAAAGTATTCAGGGGTGAAAAAGATGTTTTATCAGGATTCTGGATTTAAAGAAATAAAGAAAGAAACTTGTGCAGTGTACTTAAGTGTGTAAAAACACATACAGTTAGTTGCACATTTTAATTTTAATAATTAAAAAAATTGCTGTGGATACAAATTCGTATGCACATGATATTTTCATGTACCAAAATCGAAACACAGTCTTCCATTTAAAACAAGAAAATTTTGGATGAATGTATTGCCATACTTTTTAATTTATTCATCAGTGACCGATCAGTTGCTTGTAGCAAAAACCAAATCAAATCAGCATCACTTGTCACCATCATTATTTTATTAGAAAGAGAATTATAAACAAACTGTATTTCAAATTTGCATCAGTTGCCATTACTTGACCGTGGATGTGTAGAAGTTAGAATTCTTTCACAGACCATCCAGTGGTTGAAGTCAGGGTGTTATAGCTTGTAATCAAGTCTTTATATATAAAAATACTTCTAGCCCTAGTGACAGCATCTGAATTAGAAGCAACATGCTAGCTAGCACTATATCATCTACAACAAACATTCTGCAGTTTTAAAGTAAAAATATAAACCGAATAAGTCTGTGATCAGATTTTCAAAAGATCAGTACACAATACTTCACAGGGGAGTGCAAACCCCCCAAAAATTTCTAAATTACAAATTTTCTAGCATTTTTTGTTAATGATAAGACCTCAATAATACATTTTTCAAATAATTCCAAAACAAATTCTATTATTCTGAAATTTTATTTCACTATCCTTATCTTATTTAAAAAAAATAAAAAAAAAGTATTTGAGATGAGCAGCAATTTAATTTTTAAGTGTAGAAGAAGATGATTAAATACCGAAATATTTCAGTGTTGCCTGTACCATCCATGCTTGTACACCATGGCAATTTACCTTTAAGATCTAGTCACATGCATCAGTATCATCAAAGATTAGGTAAAATAATTAAGCCACACTTGTAGGACAACAAATATCAAATGAACAATGCAAGTTAGCCACCCACAGGCATTTTAAAGTTGTAGACTGTTTAACATTATTTAATTTAAAATGCCATTTATTTCATGGCAGAGACAAAGTTATAGCCCTTACATTATGGTATGTATCATGGCATTAATCTGATTACCAATAATATACTACTACCTATCAGTAAACAAAAAATTACCTACCATATTAATTTAGCAAAACACATAAGTAAATGTACCTGACCAAAATGTACATATCAGATGTGATTATGTGCACATTAGACATCTAGGTGGGCAGATAATTAGGGTGTATCATCATGTCGTGGACAGTCAAAACAAAATTACCAAAGATCCCAACATTTCCCTTAGATCTATGATATACTGTCGCAATGTTCACCAAGATGAATGTCAATGCTGTGGTAAAGCAACATTGAAACGGACCACAAGAATACGCCATTAGTTGCCATGTTTGCACTCACTGTCAAGATTCTGTTGATGATGCTAACTAAACAATGAAATGAGACGCAGGGTGGTCCAACGTATCTTTTAGTCAGAATTGGTTATAAAGGATGCATAGCATGTAAGAAACTCCTAAAGATCTGTTGAGAGGACAACTCTGGTAAGACATTTGACTATAAAGTATATACTCCTCAGCAATTCACATCTGGAGGTCACACTTTGCTTAAGAAAACAGCTCCCTAAAACCTCCAACTGCGCTGTCTTCAGTCCATGGTAAAGTATGGAGGCAGGAGTATCCTGATATGGACTGTAATCTGGCATGATGAAAAGACAGAATTGGTGTTGTGTTGAAGGACATCTAAAATCTGTTGGGTACTGTCATTTTAAAGACAAATTTCCTACTGTCATACCAACAAGGTATGCTGAGACTGCCCATATTCTTGAAGATAGTGCTACATGCCACACATTTGGTTCAACCAGAGTCTGGAACACAAATCAAAGAATTCAATCTACCCAAGTACTTGAAAGCCCTAATATGAATTTGATCAAACACCAGATCTGGATCATCAGCTGAGAGCAAGCCATCCATGTACTGCTAATACGATGGAAATGATGAGAACTCCCACTTGGGCCAGTAGAAGCCTCGTCCTGCAAAAGGGTGGCTTGACAAAGTACAAACATAAAATTTGTCTTTATTTTCTGCAACAAACTAACATATAACAAAAAAAAAACCAAATTACTATGCTCAAGCACTGTAGTTATTATGCAATGCTAAGCTACGTGGACAACTTCACCGAACAATAGGTCATTTTCCTAAGTAGATATCAGTTAAATATTTCTGGAGGAAAAAAAAAAAAGAAATTAAAACACTGAAGTGAATAAGAAAATACCTTTCCTGGTATAAAGCAGCAAAGTCCCATATCCATGTACTTCATGTAGGTCATCCCTAGTAAAGAGAGCCTAGTCTCTATGGCCGACAAAATGTCAACATGCCGAGCCAAGTGATGGTTCCGACGTTCTGATTCTCGTCTCGGCAACTTTCCTTTAATCTGCTTCTGTACAAATGCATGAAATTTGTCGACCTTTGCGAACCCTTGGTTGAGAATTTGCTGGCAACTTCTGTTGAATCCTTGACATGACTGAAAATTAATTACAATTTTGATACCAGTAGAAATGCCAACATAAATGAAGTAGTGAACAGAAAACAGAGAGAGAGAGAGATAAGCTGAATTATTCAATAACCAGAATCGGACTATATTTGAAGTGTCTTGCAAATTAGGCATAAACAGTATATTTGAAAAAAAAAGCAAAAATTGCATCTCAGCATATGACTTTGTTGCCAATTTCTGGTAGCATCTGCAGCCATCAATAACTGTTAATAAAACGCATGTAAGAATTTTACAAACGGAAAAACTGGTGATAACATTCACAGTAGATTTTTCAGTTCACTTATGGGTAAACTACAGAATTGAAGGGGACCATTCATTTATCAAGAAAAGAATAAATGCAGAATTTAAGAACATCAGCAATTTTTTTTAAAGCATTCTTAAAATTCTTCTTCTTTTCACAAAAAAAAATACAGCAAATATACACAACCAAGGGGAATACGCAAAAGCTTAAGATTTTAGAAATTTCACTGATTAAAAGCATTTTACTTATCCATCTTTTTGTTTAAATGTCACAAAATGAAATATCAAACATTTCCAGAGATGCCTACAAGCTTCCTGCAACTTCCAACTACCTAAAAGAATATCCTTTCTAAATTCCCAAAAGATAGATAGATTCCAGCACTTTCTTTTTCCAGGCCCAAACCCGGCAACAGAAAGAACCCTTAGCCTGTACAACGGGTAGTGAGTGTTCCCGTCTATCAGAAACTGGGCAAATCTGTTGGACAGGGTTCGTTCACATCACTACCAACCAAGACAGGTTTCATCGTCACCAGAAATAAAGCTAAGATTCCACATCATAAACCCATTAGTACCAGTAAATAGCCAAACCAATCCATTCTTGTAGACACATCGATTTTGATACCTAGCAGTAGTATTGGTGTTAATAACCAAATATCTTTGATCCAATAAATCCATCAAACTGAAACACGGTCTCTCTCTCTCTTTCTGTCTCTCGTCATCTCTCTTTCTGTTTCTCGTCATCTCTCTTTCTGTCTCTCTCTCTCTCTAGTCATCTCTCTTTCTGTCTCTCTAGTCATCTCTCTTTCTGTCTCTGTCTCGTCATCTCTCTTTCTGTCTCTCTCTCTCTCTAGTCATCTCTCTATCTCTCTCTAGTCATCTCTCTTTCTGTCTCTCTAGTCATCTCTCTTTCTGTCTCTCCATCTCTCTAGTCATCTCTCTTTCTGTCTCTCCATCTCTCTAGTCATCTCTCTTTCTGTCTCTCCATCTCTGTCTCGTCATCTCTCTTTCTGTCTCTCCATCTCTGTCTCGTCATCTCTCTTTCTGTCTCTCCATCTCTGTCTCGTCATCTCTCTTCTGTCTCTCCATCTCTGTCTCGTCATCTTCTTTTGTCTCTCCATTCTCTAGTCATCTCTCTTTCTGTCTCTCCATCTCTCTAGTCATCTCTCTTTCTGTCTCCATCTCTCTAGTCACCTCTTTTTGTCCTCCATCTCCTAGTCATCTCTCTTTCTGTCTCTCCATCTCTGTCTCGTCATCTCTCTTTCTGTCTCTCCATCTCTGTCTCGTTCATCTCTCTTTCTGTCCTCCATCTCTCTAGTCATCTCTCTTTCTGTCTCTCCATCTCTCTAGTCATCTCTTTTCTGTCTCTCCATCTCTCTAGTCATCTCTCTTTCTGTCTCTCCATCTCTGTCTCGTCATCTCTCTTTCTGTCTCTCTCCCCCTCCCTCTCCCTGGACAGCCATAGTGTCGTGGACTTACCAATGATATGTAATCGATCACACAGTTACAGGCATCAAAATGTTGTTTTGAAACTTTTATCATGCAAGACATTTTCCACAGAAATATCTTCCTTATATTTTAACGACTTTATTGGTGAGTCCACAATTATAGCCACCAGTGTATTATACAGCAGTGGTAGCCCCAGTTGATAGTAAATATTAGCAGAGTCGGTTCCAAGCAAGCACGGAATAGTACCACTTTTAGTGTAATCGGCACCGACCCTGAGGGCTGACACTGGTACAGCGACAAAACAGCAGCCAGCACCCGCCCCTGCCCAGGAATACTGGGGGGTGGGGTGGGGGGGGCACTGCTGGCTGGTGTTCCTTCCTGCCGAGTCCGGTCGGCTCATCCTCTCCCTCGGGCAGAGGACCGCTCGCGGACTTCGAGTGGAGCCGACCGACCGACCGACCCCCCGACCCATCTCTCTCTCTCACTTACCAGCCTGACTTCGCTGATCTCCTGGTAGCTCAGACTCGACAGGATCTTGTCCAGGATTTCCCCGGCAGGGTCAGGATGTGTAAGTTGTCTTCCGACTCCAGGTCAGCTGCCATTTCAGACGAGAGAGAGGATTGAAAGACGACGGTTGCGTGGGAATCCCAGACCATCGAAAACGCGGATCGGCCCCCGGCCCCCGACCCCCGGCTCCCCGACCCCTTTTTTTGGTAATTACTATACACATAATGTAAATAAAAAAAACAATTAATTACAATGTAATTCGGTGCTGTCCCCACCCCCCCACTTTTCGCATATAACAACAAAAACATCACCGCATTTTTATTACATTTTCGCGACATGCAATTTCCGGTGGTGGGGGGGGGGACGCAGTAGTTACCTCCCTTTGATTTCGTTCCGAGCGCAGTAACAGGTCGCTCTTTACCCCCGCCCCCCCGATCGATCGATCGATAGCCGATACGTACGGTCTCGATCACCCAATATGCGACCGGGGGGGGGGAGGAATGAAAAGGTTAAATCGGGTGACCGCGTCCAAACCAACAGTGGAACAACCAGCTTCGGACAACCCTAACCCTCCTCACACCAGACGGGTTATCTCCCCCTGAACCCACAGAACTCTTTG
The DNA here is from genome assembly GCA_018389105.1 of Nautilus pompilius. Lineage (NCBI taxonomy): Eukaryota > Metazoa > Mollusca > Cephalopoda > Nautilida > Nautilidae > Nautilus > Nautilus pompilius. Next base: position 37,475 of record JACATO010000964.1, on the reverse strand, counting down.
AGTGTTTGTCTGCCTTGAACCTTTGGAATGCCTGATTAACTAACTGTTCTTTCTCAGAAATATGGGAGAATCTGTGATTATTCGGGGTTTGCATATAGAAATTAGCAACTTGTATTTTTTTCCTTAGGTTAGTGGCACAACAAGGGATAATAATAATAATAATAATAATAATAATAATATAGAAAATCATCTTTATTTGTCACATTCTCTTGTTCACCTGAGTAGTCTTCTTTTCTATTACATTTCAAAGTTTCTGTTTTGCCTTTTCACACAACAAAAGGAATAAAAATTTTTCTGTTCTTCGGGTACTTTGTGAATTTCTCCAGGTACCATCTGGAAGGAAGGAAGAAAAAAAAAAAAAAAAGAAAAACACAACAGCATCGAACTGTATGAACATTTTTCAAAACTGAGATACAAAAAGAAAAGAAAAGTGGTAAACAATAGATTTGACAAGTATTCATTGTCCATCTTGGACCGGTCAACATTCAAGCTACGCTCAACAGCTGCTCTGCTGGCAGAAGTCTCATTCCACATGAGTGTTGGTAAAGGAAGTACCTTTAAATCCGACCCTGTTCCAGGTTTAATCAATTAAAAACCATTCCTCGTTCTTTTATCTTTGAAAATAAATGGTTACGTAAGTTAGTCAATCCTAACCATTCAAAAGATTTAATGGTTTTAAACATGTCAGTGTAACTTAAAATTTCTTAATTATGTATGATCATTTACAAGCATTCTATAAACCTATTGTTGGACAATTCTAAGTAATAGTTATTAAGCATTCTTCTGAATACAAACATTACCAGTCCAGCAGATGATTAAAAATAGGCAAAGGTTATTACTGAAGCATTGTGCATATTACAAGACTAATTTAAAAAGAAAAATATTTTCATTAAAAATACAAAATTACTACAGTAATTAATTAGGTTAATGGTTATTTATATCACTAGATTTTCAGTATAAATTGTATGGGGGGAAAAACAATGTATTCAAATATTCTGAACTATTTATTTCTGCACACAATATATATCCATGTCGGTGTTGTTTAACTATACTCATTCATACAGCATTGCTTGGACTTTAGAGGTCAGGTAATATATTTTCAGTACTGTCTCATTCTTGCTGCCTGTCTGTCCAACTACAGCCACCTGCTCACTACACAGGGAAACATCCTTGATGTGTGGTCAAGGTATCCCTGTTGGCTGTACCGATTACAGTGTACACACCTGGGAAATCCTTGAAATTGAAGTCGGACGATATTCAGTTTGAGAGGACCCATGAAAGTCCCTCATTGCTACACACACACACACTAGAAAGTCTCCACTAGAACCATTGGGTTGGGGAAAACTGGAATACTCAGAATAAACCCATACCAATTAACTAGGGATGCCTGCCAAAAATGTCGACTCCAGCAGGGAAATTGCTCTCAAACAATAGCACAAACGACTGATAGTGAATATACCGAAATCAATATTACGATTGCTATCCCACTTACCTGTGGTGAAAGACAGATCTAGGAAATAAGATGCAAAAGGTACAAAAAGCAAAGGCAGCAGTGGGAAGTGAGAAGTTAGCCAGAGCAAAACCAGACCACTCAACAGCTTCACCAAAATAGTTAGCTCCAGACACCAGTTCAAACAACCCACCTGAAATGAACAGAATGGCAGTGGGAATTCAATGCAGCTATTAACAGTCTTTTTCTGTTTTTTTTTTCCCAACATTACGATGCAGTTCTCTCTTGATTACTTTATCAAAGACAGGGCTTTAAATACTGAAAAGCTTAGATAGAAAAAAGGTATAACTTTCTCATAATTAAAAAAAAAAAAAAACAAGTGGGGTTTATGTGAAAAATTAAGGGCTTAGATCTAATACTGAAATCTGCTAATCCAGTCTTCGTTTGCTCCATAACTAAAAATTGGCACATTTTTCTTTTCTGTAATAACATAACATACAAGTTATTAATTTCAAGAGAACTTTAGTAAATTTAAACTTATGATACTTCTCAAAAACATTTATGAGTGATATCATGACTCATTCATCAAGAGCATGAACCTCATTTGTTTGTTGATTGGGCACAGTTCTGTATGATATTCAGTTACTCATCATGTCTGTGCAAAACAGTATTGATTAGTCATGCCATAGATGTTCACAGAGCTGTTTGACATTCATACTCTTACTTTTTCTACTTATACTTCAAAACAAACCTCAAAAACAAGGTGGTGGCCTCTAAATTATTCATATGCAAACGTTCAATTAACTATTTCTTATATTCAACTGATAATTTGTAATTAATTTTAGCACTAAAAATTAACCATAAAAAAACAGAAGTACATATTGAACACTTTGTACACTAGCGAGTGATCCTTTATGTCAAATCTTCATAGGGTTCAGCTGAGCAAGAAGAAAGTGTTCCTTTAGAAAATGAGCAAATCCTCAAGATGCCCATTTATAAAGATTTGAAGGAAATGAGAGTGTCTGGACATCTTTAAGCAGCACTGTGACAAAGATATTGGACAGTACTTACCCTGAGGTATCCGATATCCCGTTTCCTTAGGTTTACGCAGATTACGAAGAATGTAATCAGAATGAATGTTAATGGCCATCCCTGTGAAAAAGGTTACAATTCCTATATTTAAAGAAAAAAACAAAAATATATATATATGTAGCAGTTACGCAGCACAAAGATTTCATTTAAAGCTAGTTTACTTTTCTGCAAGCTTGCATATAAGACTAATTCTCACCAATAATGAACCGTGGATCAGTCAACCAGTCAGGAGGAAAGTCTGCAAAGTACAACAGGTATTTTCCTTGAAGGTACCCATTTCCTGTGCAGAACAGAACAGCTAGAAGAAAGAGTATGATGGGCGTTGGCTTGCCTCCCCTGATTAGAAAAGGGAATATGATTGATCTGAAACATAAATTAATGGTACATTTTACTTTATAAGAAATGATCAGCCATTAAATATTCGAGAGGTAGATTGTTCAGCATGTATGAACATTTTGATGTTAAAAGATTTGTTATTTTTGAATATTTAGGGGAAAAAAGGGGGGTGTGTGTCCTGGTTCATCATTAAATTACTTGAATGTGGAAAGGCTGAAACTGAGCTCAGGTGAGAAGATAATCAAGACTTGGAAAGCGTTCAAGTGCGTTATGGTTTCACTTAGACAGCACTCTTTAATGGCTCTGGGAAGTAATTTGGTGGACCAGAGTCCTGAGAGCTCTCTTGTAGTGATGATGCCCGCTCGTGAGAAAGACCATCAGTGTTATAATACAAACGACAAAAAGTAGTGTGATAAATGATGAAGATGTGTTGCATTTCCACTGTTATGAGAGCTGAGTCGCCACATGGGAAGCAAACGGCTGAATTTCTGCTGATGCTACAACTGAGTTCTCAGCTGTATTTAAAAAAAGGGAGGGGGCTAAAGATGTAACATAAGAGGGCGCGATGAAGATATGAAGAGAAATTGGAGGAGTTTCCGGAAATCGGGGTCTTCTAGCCTAGTTTACAGCCACACTCTCTGCTTCCACTACAGACCAGTAGAGTAAATGGTACAGATAACAAGCAGAATCCCTTCCACCCCCCCCCAGTAGTCGTTTACCTCTGGAAATAGTGCAGCAGAAACAGACTTAGCAGGATCCTGTTGGTCCAGTGGCGCAGTTTCGGGGACTCGGTGAGCAGGGCCAGAGCGATGGGGAGGCAGAGAGAGGGCAGCTCTTGAAGGAACCACGCCAGGCGAGCACCGATCGGGAAGCCCCACCCGTCCCTGCCGTGCCTTCCGTACGGCCCGGGGGTGAACAGCAGGACTGGAAATGACACCGCGCCGAAGGCGAGGAAGCCGCAGGTGAGCCAGTCGACGAGGAAGCGATCTTCGACCACCATGTCGGTAGACGGCGGCAGGGGGGCACCCGACCTCGATATCGGCTGGCGAGACACGGGTGGACGCTGCGAACGATCGCCCCCCTTTCTCCGCCGATGGGAAGCAGCCGCATCACGAACCGAATGGATAAATGCAGGTAATTAACAGGTGAAGTGACACAGCCCGCACCGGAAGTGCGGGAACTGCATGAAAAAAATAAGCTCGGTTTTTTTTGGTTTTTTTTCTAAAAAGTCTACTATTTATAAATTTCCCCTCCGCCGTGACCCGTTTGGAGCCCCTCGCTGACGAATAGGGCTTCGTGCCCGGGCACCTGACAGGGCGATCGATTACCGCGTGCGCCGTCTTCGTCGAAACTGCCGGAAACGTGTTACACGAGAGAGGGTGGGGTGGGGGGGGGGGACATCGATCGGTCCACCTCCGACAGACTCTTTGATTAAATATTCTTTTCACCCCGTGCTGGGCCCCCCCCACCCCGAGTTGGGGTTTATGTTCTCAGAAGCGCCGACTTTTCCTCCGTCGAGAAACACGTGGCCGGCCTTCTGGAGGGAGGGAGTTAACAGCTGCGCCATTCGCTCAACTCCCCCCCACCCGCGTGATGTCTGTTCCCTTCTCCACACCACCGATGGTCTCGTTCTGTTATGCGTTGCCACTACTTCATAAGTTCCCTTAAACTCCCCTTTTCCATATAGGTTGGGTACCCTGATGTATATTAGTTACCCCCCCCTTTCGCGTTAGAGACTCATCGTTCCTTTTGTACATGTTGCTGTCACCTGTTCCCCTTTTACCCCGTGTCCCCTAGACTATGTTTTTTAAAGGACAGCAGGTTGTTGTTGTTGTTATTGTTGTTGTTCCACCCCTTTAAATATCTCCATCCCGGAACTCGTCTGACGCCCCCCTGTTATATGGCGACCGCATCCTGATGACGTCACGATTTATTGGTCTTTGATTCCCCGATGAGTTCGATCCCCGCTGATTCTGACACAGCATTGTTCACACTTATCGCAGCAGGTGCTCCTTTCGACCGACTGTCTCTGGTGCCATCAATTATGCATTCTATTGTCGTTAGGAGAAACAAGAGTAAGGGAAGACAACTCGCGTCGTTTTAACCCGAACGCTAGATATATAATTGCATAAATTATCATTATTGTTTTAAAAAAAAACACACACAAACAAACAGGGCAGCAGCAGCAGCAGCAGCGTCGTCGTTGATGAACCGATGCCCTTTAATAAAAAAAAAAAAAAAAATGATAATCTGGAATAAATGTACCGAAATGCTTCGGTGCGCGTGCGCGGGGCGGGCTTCCTTCCGTCCATCCGTCGGGACCGAGCGAAAAAAAAAAACAACAACAACAAAAACAAAAAAACAAACGTGTGATCTGATTGGTCGGTCGGTTAGTTCGATTGGCGATACCAATGATGACCGCACACAACCCATCTGTTCTGATATTTCGTTACAAGTAAATAAATAAATAAATAAAGACTTTAAAATTATATGTGATTTATTTTACAACAACCATTAGCTCTACTTTCCATTTTAAGTTTAAATAATTTCGGTTTAATTTTTATGTATACAGTCATAGCAGACGAAAAACACAAAAGGCTGCGACAAAGGCTGCATTTTCGAACTAAATTAATCTGCAACCAAAGTCAAGTTTGAAAATTCTCCCCCTCTTATTTTTTTAACTGACCACCGTTCGTTTATTTAATTAATCTTTCTTTGTTTCGATACATTCTCTCTCTAAATCCCAGACCTTCCCCCCAGATAGCTCTTCAGTTCTCTCTATCTCTCTCTAGATCCTAGACCTTCCCCTAGATATCTCTTCCGCTCTCTCTCTCTCTCTCTAAATCCCAGACCTTCCCCCAGATATCCCTTCCGAGATCCTAGACCTTCCCCTAGATATCTCTTCCGCTCTCTCTCTCTCTCTCTAAATCCTAAACCTTCCCCCAGATAGCTCTTCAGTTCTCTCTCTCTAAATCCTAGACCTTCCCCTAGATATCTCTTCCGCTTTCTCTCTCTCTCTCTCTCTAAATCCTAGACCTTCCCCCAGATAGCTCTTCAGTTCTCTCTCTCTCTCTCTAAATCCTAGACCTTCCCACAGATATCTCTTCCGTTCTCTCTCTCTCTCTCTCTCTAAATCCTAGACCTTCCCCTAGATATCTCTTCCGTTCTCTCTCTCTCTCTCTAGATCCTAGACCTTCCCCCAGATATCTCTTCCGCTCTCTCTCTCTCTCTCTAAATCCTAGACCTTCCCCTAGATATCTCTTCCGCTCTCTTCTCTCTAAATCCTAGACTTCCGCTAGATATCTCTTCCGTTCTATATATATATCTCTCTCTCTCTCCAATCCTAGACCTTCCCCTAGATATCTCTTCCATTCTTCTCTCTCTCTCTCTCTCTCTCTCTTCCAGATCCTAGACCTTCCCCCAGATATCCCTTCCGTTCTCTCTCTCTCTAGATCCTAGACTTTCCCCCAGATATCTCTTCCGTTCTCTCTCTCTCTAAATCCTAGACCTTCCCCTAGATATCTCTTCCGCTCTCTCTCTCTAAATCCTAGACCCTCCCCTAGATATCTCTTCCGAGATCCTAGACTTTCCCCCAGATATCTCTTCCGTTCTATCTCTCTCTCTCTCTCCAGATCCTAGACCTCCCCCCAGATATCCCTTCCGCTCTCTCTCTCTCTCCAGATCCTAGACCTTCCCCAGATATCCCTTCCGCTTCTCTCTCTTCTCTCCAGATCCTACTAGACCTTCCCCCAGATATCCCTTCCGCTCTCTCTCTCTCTCCAGATCCTAGACCTTCCCCCAGATATCCCTTCCGCTCTCTCTCTCTCTCTCCAGATCCTAGACCTTCCCCCAGATATCTCTTCCGCTCTCTCTCTCTCTCTCATATTATATATATATATCCTAACCTTTACCTTGGTGGCTGTGTTTCTATTTTGATATCACTGTAAGCCTCACTTATTCTCTGTGGAGTTCGAATCGATTTTATCGGTTTTTAACCATCAGTGGAATTTTTTAAAAGAAAGAGAGAAGGTTGTCTACGAGCACCAGGCTGCTGCTGCAAGAGGGCAGCACTGAGGAATAATTTATGAAGTCTCTCCCTCTCTTGCGTGGCAGATATCGGCCTCTCTGATTGTTGGGCTTCTGCTTCTCCCCCTCCGCCCGCTCGCTTCATCCATGGTGCTCACGAGCCGCGGGAGGATCGCCTTCGCAACGACGTAAGCCGGATTCAGCGAACCAGAGCCTGCCTCCGCCCGGGGGATTTCGCCCGATATGGAAAAGGAAGAGAGCGCCACCACCACCTATCGGGGCAACGCCACAGCCAAGGCGCCGACATTCACGGCGGACAAGAACAAGACGAAGATGGCCGCGAAGACGAACAAGAAGTGGGTGCGACTGGCCACCGTGCTGGCCTACGTCCTGGCCGTGTCGCTGGCCGCCATCGTGCTGGCGATCTACTACAGCCTGCTGTGGAACCCCCAGCTGAAGACCACCACCCCGACCGTGTCGGAGAACGACTCGACCTCCACGTCGTCGACCCACCGAGTCAAACCGGGCCGGGGGTGACTCCCCCTGCGCCGGCCGACTCGTCGTCGATTACCAGGTGAGCTCGGGTTGGTGTCCGAATTATTATTATTATTATTATTATTAATTATTATTATTATTATTTTCTGGCTGACTACCTTTTAGTTCTATTCCGTTGTTGACGTTTTCCGCCATTCCGCTTTTTTTCCCGATTCCTCCTCCTCCGTGTTTACACGTACCACTGGCTGGGGGCCTTACACCTTTAATACACACCCTTTTAAAGTGTCCCCCCCACCTTTTAAACTTATTTTTAAAATACCCTCCTCCTCCTCCTCCCCCCCACATTTGGGATGGATATCGGGATTTAAAGAAAAGAAACAGACATCTGCCTGCCACTCCGGTTTGTTGTCGTTGTGTTGTTTTTCCGATTGCTCGACGCTGTTCTTCTTCAATGGATGCGACCGAAACATTTAAAGCTGAAGTTCACATCCAGAAAAAAAAAAAAAAAAAGGGGGGGGAGGAGTTTTTGTCGGGGTTCATCGCAGCTCCTCCATCTTAACCATCCCCCATTTGTTGGTTCGCGACGGCCAGAACCAGGGAGGAAGGAAGGTGAGGGCTTATTATGTACGGCGCACCGGATATCCGCAGGTTTTTCACCAGACTGCAGCGCGCACCTTTAAGAACGGCATTGGCACCGACATGGCGGCGAGTTTACAAAAACAAACAAACAAAAGACCAAGATGTAAATGAGCTTTTTAAGAAAAAAAAAAACAAAAAAAAACAATAGTTTTTTGGGTGTAAGTTGTTTTGTTTGGTTCTTGCCTCCAAAGTTCACACAACTGTTACACAGTAAATGCATCGGAGCACTTGGATGGAAGGTGGGGCTTGGGGAAGCATGCTTATAATTGTATTTACAGCGTTGCCTGGTTAATATGGAAGGCGTTAATATTAGTAGGGTAAATTTAAAGGGGAAGGGGGGGTTTAACCCTTTACATACCATTGTCAGTTTACAACTTGTGCCATGCCTAGTTATGCTGATCAGGAAGGTACTACGTGCCACAATCTTTATAGACTCAGCTGCTGAGTAATACAGTTTTGATGGGTATTGTATTGGAAGGCAAATGCACCAAAGGTGGCCATCAGAAGATTAAGGGGTTTTTTTTTCTATAATGATGATGATAATTTAGATCCTCCTTTTCTTTTTCTTTTTTTTTAGGATGCCAGACAGAATAAAGAAGAGATTGGAGTCTCAGGAATATCACTTGTAACGTCAGCCATGTTTTTTTTTTTTTTTTAACCTGCTATAAAAATTTTAGCTCTACATACCCGATGGAGTTCACACTGAACTGGTGTTACAAGATGCTATTTTTTTCTCTTCCCCACCCCCATTTTAGCTTTCTTTGACAAGTGATGAAAAGTTCATTGTATGTTTGCATAGTTGAACTTGAGGTTTCCCTAATGCAAAGCTGTTTGCAGCACAACTTCTTGGACTTGTGAGAAACATTGAGCAAACAGAATGCAATTTTATACTTGACTGGGTTACTGCATGTGATTATTTATTATAGTATATATATATATATATATTTATATTTATTTATTTACCTATGTTGTTGATATTTAGTCCTTTGTGTTTTTAAGCTGTTATTATTGATTTACCTGGCTCCTGATACATGTACCTATCTTTTATAGTTTAAGTTGTAAAAAAATGCAAAAAGAAGAGGTTAAGCATTTTAAAATATTAGGCAAATAAGGTACATGAGTCCCACTATTAATCTAATTAATTTAATTCTTGTTTCCATTTACCATTCTTGATTTTATCTGTAACAATTGTTGTGTGTTTGTGTGGGGGACTTTATTTATTACAAAATAATTATATGTTCATTTAAAAGGCAGTAGATATAATAATAGACAAGCTAATTATCTAATTATAAAACTTTTTGAGAATATACAGAAGAAACAAATTGTTTAGTTATAAAGTGACTAAAGTGTCATCAAAGGCTTCATATCAGGAAATATTAATTTAACAACAACAGTTCTTATTGCTGTTTATATATATATATATGTGAGTTTATATATATAAACAATGGGCAATAGAAATAGTTCCCGACGACGACAACAACAACAACTGATTGCAGAAGTCAGTTGTATTTATTTGTATTTACTTGTAATTATTTCCAAACCTAGAATGTATTTTTAAGACTGGCATGTTTATGCAGGTGTGTGGCCGGGTTGGAATTTAGCACACATTATTAACTTAACTTTAAGAAAAAAAAAAAGATGTTTTCCCATTTTAAAAAAAAAATTGTACTTCCTAAGTCTCCAGTGAGAGATGATAGAAAGGAATTTTGGTGATTGGCAGATTAGTAAATGGATTATCTACTGTCCTATTAAGGATGAAAACAATTCACATTGTGTGTGTGTAAGTTGGGGCGTCTGACAGATATCAATGCCGAAAAAGATAATGCCTGTTACATTTCCCTTAAAATTTATAAAATGAATGCGATGGTTTATTAATAGTTCCACCATAGACTATTCACCTGCAGAATGTGCCGCACGCTTAAGAACTTGTCTGGTTTAGGTGTCTCATGCTTGAGCCAACAGCTAGATCAGTCACTGAGGAAGTACCTCGAGGCCTTGTTGTTTAATTCTCTATTTACAATACGTTTTTTTTTATGTACAGTTGGAGAAATATTTAGATTCCAATTTCCTTGTCTTACCCTGAACATACCAGTCTCCTTAATCCTGGAGTCCAGTTTAGACTTGTGTACGGTGTTCTTGCATAAAATGAAAATAATTTTAAAAAAACATCTTTCGTTTACGACCTCAAATAGTGTGAAGTTTATTTTAATAACATTTATTTCCCTGCTAGCTTTTACACAATTTGCTCATAACATCAAATAAAGCCCTTTTTTTAAACAGGTAATCAGTCAGATGCAGACAGACATTTTTTTTTTGAAATTCAGTTATGCAAGCACCATAGGACTTCTGATTTGCGGTTGGCAGCTTCCCTGTCTCAGAATCTAAAGGAACGATTATGTATGCAATTCTAAAAAAAAGGGACTAAATTGCGAATGACTTTAAAAGCAATATCTCCAGCGTCTAAAGGTTGTAAACTCGAAGAACCGTGTAACAGAAGTGATGGATTATAGCTTGAAGTTATCCGTGGCCAATAAATCAGCCGTGGAGATGTTTGTACTTGAAACATGTTGAAGCAATGGAAATGACTTTTTCTTTGCATAATTCCACTACTGCATAAGCAGGCCACATCTATGCTCTGCAGCAGGCAAATCTACCCCCCCTTTTTTTTTCTTTGTCATTTAGTCAACAGAAATCCAGGCTGGCCTATAAAAGGGTCCTTTTCTTGTAACAGATATAGTTCCAACTCATTCACATCATTGAGATGCATCATATCCACCAGTTTTCCTGCTGGTATATATCTACATGCATTTACATTAGATATCCATACTACATTTTGTGCAGCTCTTGGCACCTTTTGTGCTACCTTGTGAAGTAATTTTCAAATGTGCAATATATAAAATAGGTATTAATAATATTTTCTTTGTTCTCCACCATAGCAGCAGTTTGCATGTATTCATTTTTGGATAACTGCTCCACATTGTTTTGGATGCTAACAGGTGATGATGGACCTGTTTCAAGATCTGTAACTTTTCGAAATTAAAAAAATGAGAGAGCACTTTTCACAGTGGTAATCTTCAAGCATCTACCTCCCCCCCCCCACCCAAGGAAATCAGGAACTTCTAGTGCACCGAATGTTGGCTCACATTAACCACTTTTATACTGCCCTGTTGTTGTACGACGACAGGGTCAGAAAGATGCTAAAAGACGACTGGCGACGCTTGTCACGAGGTTCTGTTTTATGCTAGAGGTCAGCCCAACCACCTATTTGAAGGCGAATATTTTATTTTATTATCCTGCGGGCACACATTTGTCACTTTGAGTGTGTTTATAAACAACCAAGTCCTGTGGTCAAGCTTGTTGCCAAGCAATGTGGTGGTTCGTTCACCAGACTGCCTAGAACCAGCCCAGATAAAGTCGTACCTATGCGCTAACTTCGAAATAAATGTATTATCATTAGCATGTTTATATTTGCACTTTGTTTCTTTCCATTCGTGCTAACTGAAACTTAAAAGCAGATTCTTGCTTTTAACCCTCCCCCCCCCTTTCAGGGAGTAGTCTCTGTGAATTTGGAATGTAGTAGAACTTAAACCTTGTAATGAAGGATTTGTGTATGGCAGTACTTAATGTTTGAATGCATAGATTTCAAATTAGCCTTAGAAGTTCTCATTTCATCACCATATTAAGGAATGTTTATAAGTAATTAAAAGAAAAGGGTCATGGAAACTTTATTTGTTAGTATAGTAAATAGAAAGTATCCCGTTTAAAACTGCATGCAGTGGAATCAATCTGTGTACTACTCTAAGAGGGTCTGTGGGTTACCCCAATGTGCCAAAGTGAGCATTTTTCTGTCACCTGCGAGGGACCAGCCAAGAAATGTGAAATGGTGCTCAGCTGAGAGGAGGCAGTTAGTTGATTTTTAAAAAAAAAGACAAAAAAAAGAAAAAAAATTTCTTTTTTTTTAAAATTTTTTAAAATCAGATATTTATAGTGAATGATTTGGATATGTTTAATGATGATTGTTTTCCTTTTTGAGCGGGTGGGACTGTCGTTCAGGAAACACCTCTGTGATAAGTGTATTTATAAGAATTTGTCGAATAAATGTTATCATCTGATCAAGTGCGCTGCTTTATATTTTGGGAGAGGGAGATTTTTTTTTTTAAAGCAAACGTGTGTCAGGGTTGGAAACTAAGTCAGTGGTTATATTACTGGGTGGCTTTGTGCCCTCTGGGCACAATTTTAGGGTGTATGATTTTGTTCAACCGGTTAGAATCTAACAGGCAAATGGCGGCTCGTCCATTGGACTTCTGGGGCTCGGGGGTGAGTTCTTTTTCCCCCGTTAGGGTCTGCTTGGTTTGGTGCATCTCCCTGCTGCACCTAAAAGTGAAGAGTTCCCTGCTGAAGTTGGATGGACTTGCCCCACCTCCCTCATGGTGCATCAGAGGCAACTCTGTAGCGGATAATTACATCAGTGCACTCCGGCATCTGGGTTCCCTCCAGTGTAGAGGTTATCTCTCTTGCTGAAAGTGGTGTAAAGCGATAGATACACTTTTCAGACATTTGAAATAAAAAATACAAAATACGTTTGGTTTGCAAAAAAAGCACAATTGTATTTGCCACAATATGTAACAGTAGGATGGTACGCACGCCAGACCCTATGCTAAAGTCTGCATAATAATTTCTCAGTCCAGGGAGTCATGTGTGTGTGTGATTATTAATGAGCTCGAGTTTGGTCAGTGATGCAAATTTTTTTGAGGGACTGGGAGAAACTTTGATGTTTAAATACTAGTCATGCATTAGACTGTAACTGTTTCACTTTGTTAAGGCTTCCGCTTAGTTGACTTTAGTATAATATCAAGTCATGTGATCAGAGTATAGAGGAACTATGTGAAGAGCTATATTTGATACAATGGCTTGACATGCAAACCTCAGGCCATGTTAAAAGAACACGTGGGTTTGAAGTTGATTATCCTAGCAGCAGAGTAGATTAGGTTTACTATTTTTAAGGTTAAAAAATTAATTTCCTTGTTTACAAAATACATCTATGACCCCCTGAACCAGAATTGTATCTTTGGAAATGAAGTTTTACCAGAGCTGAACACTTGGATTTCACAATTGCCATCATACAAGAGCACTTCGGATTAAGATGGCTGTCATCATTTAATTGTTGGGCACTGCTCTGCAATGGCCGGCTTCTGTTTCTCTTGAACTTCAAACCTAGCCCACAACTGTTCGTCAGGATCTCATCTGATTCTTGTTATTGGAGCCGGTTCTTGTACATGAGAATGAGTGATGCCAGATAGCGACCTGTCAATAATTAAGATCCTCTGCGTGCTCGCGTTCACTGGAGAAAACCTCTCAAGAATAACCTTTGCTGAGCGCAAAAGTGACGCCAGTTAATTAGTTTACTAATGATGACTTAGCCACTCTCGTCTTGTCACAGTATTTCAGAACAAGCTCAATGGTTTGAATCCGACCAGATATAAACATTAGACTGGATTTGTTGCCAGTTTTTTTTAACTATTTTGAGCACTGATGTCTCTCATGTACTTTAGTGTAGACAACGGTAATTATCAGGACTGGAAGCCATCGTAACTAATCCACTTTACTGGTAAATGTAATTTCAAAAGGAATAGCTGCACAGAATTATGAAGTGCAACGTACGCCTGCATTAAAGGGGTCGTCTAGCATGTCACCACACCTTATTAATCTGTTCAAGAACCTTTGCCACAACTAAGTCAGATGCAGTTTTGGGGATAATGGATTAGAGGCCAAATTTAGTATGGCCGATGTAGTAACGAACTTAAATTTGATGTTAATGCTCTAAATGGTATTAAACTATCCCTTTCTTCTCGGAGGACCTTTTGTATGAAGAGATCCAGAGTTATTAATGCAATTAACAGCTGGCATGAAGCTAGAAGGCTTTTTCAGTGTTTCACATGATGGAGTTGGCTTTTCTGTTACTATTCAAATGAGAATCAATAGCTGTTCAGTTGAACTGAATTAAAGCGGGGTGAAACTATGGTAACCAAATTGCGTGTTGATTTAGATTAGTTAGCCGATAATCGGGAAAACGTGCCCCTGCCCCAATCAATACAAAAATCTGTGTACTAGAATGATAATTCAGTATGTGACCTTAACGAAATCCAGGTGTGGTAGTCTATATCAGCACAGTAATGATTTTTTGCTTATAGGCCTAACATCACACACTAAATATCTGTTTAGGATACTTAATTTAAAAATAATCTTACAAAGTAGGTAACGACCGCGCTTTTTAACTTGCAGTATATCAGATTTTCATAAAATTCCAGTTGTTTCTAAACTGAAATTAAATCTGTGAATAACGCAAGTTTAAGGTAAGAATCAACCTACCAGTTTTACTTTCAAAAAATATTTTTAAGCTAAAGCAAAGCCCTGCCAGTGTTAGGTTGTGAAAAACAACAGTAAAATTTTTTGTTATATTAGTACTTGGCCAAGCCAACTCTTGCAGTACATGAGAGCCACATTTCCCCATTTGGCATAGAATCACTGAGATTTTGTATCACGGTTGGTCCATATACCTATCTGAGAGCTTCCTTTAATTCTATTATGTTGGTGGGATGTGGATACCCTGCTTTTAGCTAATGTGATCCAGATATGACAGTGGCATCCTCATGGAGAATAGGGGCATAAAATCTCAATTGCTTCTTTGATAAAATTATAGGTGGTTATGTCCTTGATGTAGCAATGCACCTGGCAGAATTTAGAGGTTCAAGAAATACAAATTCCATCTTTCACTATACCAGATTGTAGCTCACACCGTGACACACCTGCCTCCATATTTGATCACGAGGTTTTTTCTACCTCCAGAGATGAATTACTAAAGACTAGACTATCATGAGAGTACACACTTCCAATAGGGTCTTGCCAGATAAGCCCTCACACCAGATATTTCAAAGTGCTTTATTCTTATTAGACAGAATAAGTTTGTGCACTACACATCTCGTGGCCAAGTCAGTAGAGTTGATGTTACGGCTCGTTTCCATTACAATGGGAAGTGTCATAAAGAGAATCTTGGTGTAGCTATTATGGCAAATAAGGTTGATCTTGTGCATCGCTGCTGAAGGTCTTTCAGGTCACTCTGCTGCAGTAGTGGTGTTCAACTCAAACTTCACATAACATTAATCCACAAAAAATATTTGTCAACCAGTTGATGACTCTGAATGATGGCCTATACAAGTAAACAGAAACGTGGGATCTGCCTGTTTGCAGCAGGGTGACAGTGCAACGGGTTATCTCCCCATCTACACATCCAATGTGCGCACATAAATACACTTTAAATATCAGTCAGATACTTTAATTCATGGGAGTGACCAAATAAATATGGCAATGAGGCACTTACTGTACCAGACTTGCACAAAGCATATGAAAGCTAATTTGCATAATAGTAAAACTGATGTTTTGTAACTAGTTTCTTAGTATAAACCATGCTTGCATTAAGTTTACCAGTTGTAATTTTAAAAATTAGCATTAAGAATCCCAAAGGAAAGTGTTATTTACACACATTTTTAGCCATCCCAGTTGCAGGTTATCAGTATACAAGAAACAACAAAACACATCATTTATGAACCAACCTTGTTCTTGCACATCTTGAAAGATGGGGCCTTTTCAGTCTTCTGTCAACAGCAAAGTTCCCAAGCTGCTCAAGTAGGTCCACGTGTTGGTTGTTTTCCCAACATGGAGTTGATGTGAGACTATCATATCTTTCTTGGCTCATTACTTCGCTAAAGAATAATACAAGGTGAGCTCACTGTCCACACTTTGTAAACATCAACTTTCTCCACACTCGGACTACAGCGAAGAACTAAATGCTAAAACCCCAGCACTTTAAAAGCCTTCCATAGAACTAAAGATTAATTAAAACAAGAGTACATTCAGCAATCTTACTGCCCGGGTGGGTATTTTTGACGAGTTGGTGTAGTGCACATATATTAAAACTAATCTCGCCCTACTAGGTCAACTTTCTCACAAGTTCAGATATATAAAACAAACGAAAAGATAATTTTCATGTTTATTGCCATTTAAAATTTTTTTATTTTTATTACATTTTTTTTTTTCCTCTTTTTATTAACCTTTAAAAAAAAAAACAACTTCCTTGTAACTGTTTAGTGCAGACCCTAGCCTTGACAGAAACAATCCTTAGCACACCCAGGAATGTCCTCTGTAATTAGTTAGTACAACTCTCATATTGTTATAAGCTCTAGTGAACAATCCAAGTGCACGCGTGTGTACGAGAAAATAAATGTAGCTTATCTGCGCTCAAATTACGCAAATGAAATTTACTTATACAGAGATCTGGTCATAAACGATAATAAATTAGTTAAACTTAGCATATTTACAATACTAAAATAAAATAAATAAAATTTTCAATGGTCATTAGACTCTATTACAGGATGCCAAAATAGCAGAACCACCAAAGTGGATTGTTATTTAGAAATTATGGTGTTCGAATAATACTATAAGTAAACAAACGAAAGTCATTGTACAGGCTTGATATTTTTCTGTTCCCTTTTATTACATCTACCTGTTGCATCTAAAATGCAACACGAGGTATTAATTTTTCTGATTTCCCTTTTGAGCTCCTAATACATCTGTATGAGAACTGAGTGGTAAGTTGATATTTTTCTTCATCGACTTGGCAGTTTTAAACTTTTGTACACAAGAATTAGAATTAGTGGTGGATTTTCACCATTTCACATTAACATAAAGTATCAGATACAACGCTCAACTCAGAAAGAGTACAAAGGCAGATATCACTTATTTATTTTGTAAAACCAACGAGACTTTAAATTGTAAAAAGGCCCCCTAAAAAGAAAATCACATGTCCAGAATCCTAATAGGGCATCAAATTAAAGAATATCATCATTTTAAATGTAAGGGACCCATGCCAAATTCAGAAAATTCTTTTATTTGATGCTTAATAGATCTCATCCCTTTTAAAACATTTTAAATTAAATATTTATCCACTTAGAATTACTACACATTGACTGGCCACTCCATTTAAACCCCACCCAACTAACAAAATCTGAGCTGTTTATCTATCATAACAAGGACAGATCTGTTAGGGGCAAAGCAAAGATGGCACCAAATAGAATAAGTTACTGTTCTGGCAGTCAGTTGTATGAGAACCAGTTGGGTAGAAAATAATCTTCAAAAATAGTGTTGTATATCAGACTTTATTTATAAAAATGCTAAATCATGCATGCGTGTTATACACGCAGCACACAGATTTGTGTAAGAAACAAATAAAGTGGTCAGTCAAGAGGATTTACTGTACTGGCATGCAAAAATACACACCAGCAGAGCACTCACTCAACCCAACCAAACAGTACAAACCATTCAGTGCTAGGATCTCACTGCATAATAAAACCTAAGGAAATTAGAAACTTAGAAAACAAATACGCATGCTAGTATTTCAGATTCTTTCCTCGAATCTAAATATATAAAAAGTTTATGAAAAAACCAGATACAACTCTGGTGTAAATATAAGCAGTGAGCCAGCTTATTCACAACTTGGACACAGAATATCCAGTACAGGCCAATTAAGCCTCTGCAGTTGGATATCACAAATCAACATTCACAGCTTTCTGTTAACAATTAAAAACAAAAACAGTTAGAAAGTTAATGGTTTTCCTATGATATTATGATACATTAAAGCAAAAACAAACAAACAAAACCAGAACACCTAAAATCATGCTCACAGAAATGGATACAAAAAAGAGAGAGAGAGAGAGAGAGAGACAATGTTAAAAGTTTACAATTGTCAAAAATCCATGGGGGGGTCGCAGACAAATTTAACAGAAAATACAAAGTTTCCTTTTCCTTTTTCTTCTTCAATAATTGAAACAAGCAACATTTCTCAGTTTCACAAATACCGAATTGGAAAAAAATATTACCTAGAAAATAGGGGGCTAGTAAGTGATAAAGGAAAAGTTCCCAGTGTTGCAGTGCAGACCGACTATAGATCAACAGAGGCGGTATGCAGCACACATAAAATCAGGCTTGGTCGGATTAGTCAACTCCAACATGTCAATCCTTGACAGGTGCTCTCTTTCTTTTATTTTTCTTCTTAAAGTCAAAAAAAGAGAGTTTCAAAAAGTCATTGATAAAAGAAAAGAAAGAAAGAAAATGCAGCATAAGGTCAGATGCAGAAGTCTTTACATCCTTGGTTGGTTCTTCTCTCGCTTCAGCAGTAGTCGTCTCAATGGTAATGTAGACTGTACGTATGTTTGTCGAAGCTTGTCTTTTAAGCACTAATGAATGGTCGTCGAAATGATTATAGGATTGGAAAGCATCATCTATGCTACTGGTCCTAAAGGAAAACAATAATTAAAAATAAAATACTTAAAAATAACAAACTGTGGATAGGCCTTCAAATCTATGTGCAGCCCCAATCTTGACATATTTACCCTGTATACAAACAAAGATGAAAGCAAATTAAAATATTTTTCTGTTGGTCACATGAACCAGGAGAAAACACACTTTACCATAGTCTACAACACCCAATAATAA
Organism: Nautilus pompilius; assembly: GCA_018389105.1. Classification (NCBI taxonomy): domain Eukaryota; kingdom Metazoa; phylum Mollusca; class Cephalopoda; order Nautilida; family Nautilidae; genus Nautilus; species Nautilus pompilius. The sequence goes on along the minus strand of JACATO010000964.1, from coordinate 18,889 downwards.
ACTGGTTAAGCTAATGCTGATGGTTTGCCAATCCTGAATAATCCACCAGAAACCTATTTCTCTATCTCTTCACTCCATATATGACCAAAAGATGTTTCTGGAATGGTTCTCTACAGAGTAAGATGGGTTTTAATTTGAGTATCCTTCATGCACCCAAAACAACCATACCTATCCAGTTTCCTAAATAAACATTTCTCAGAAAGTAGCTAAATGAAAGAATTTATCCAGAAATTCTGACAGTTTAATTTTCAAACATCTCTCAAATATCAATTAGAATTAAAATTACAAAGAAACAAAAGGAATACTACAGATTATATTGGAAAGTGAAAGCCTGATATAAAGTAAGTGTTCATATGCTAAATTAGTGATCATTACAATAAATATATCCAGATTACAACAACAAAGGCATTATAGGAAAATCATTACAAATTAAAAAGTTTTAGACAATCAGAAGATAAGGTATGAACAGCGATAGTTACACAAAGATCTAGTATTAGAAAAAATAATTGAAACAGCAGCAGTAAGAATCTGGTATCTATAATAAACCAGTCTTACAGGTAAGTTCTGGCACTAACTTTTAAATTTAATAACGGAGTTTTTTCTACCAATTCCTTGTTAATAATCAAAAAAGATCGTGAGACACACACACACACACACACCTATCCTAAAACAATGTGAAATAAACGTAGTATATCTGTGTCATAAACAAACTCAAATTACCAGTAACCCGCTCAGTTGTCAAACAGATGGTTGTTCCCAGTTTTGGTATACAACCCATAAGTTGTCATTGTTTTGTTAATAAATAAGAAAGCAGCAAGGGGTAGGAGAAAAATAAAATCCCTGATGTTCAAAATTATCAGATCACCACACAAACAAACATTCAGCTGCCTTTTCAATACTTTACTGTTGATAAAAATGAAGATGAACCATGCATCTAACCATAAAACATTAATTGTGATGATCATCTCATTTCAAGCTGTTTTCATTAGAATAACCGTCTTTCATACAAATAACTGATGTCCATATTTTGGCCACCCTTTAAAGCAACTTTTATAAATATTGCCTTAAGTCCTTGCCATTCCTCTTGTAAGTAGTGCCACAGCTGATTGACCTTTTTCTTTGACTCTTCAATCTAGTTCATCCTGCACTACAGAGAGTTTGAAGGTTAAGCAGGGTTCTAAGTCCTTCCAATTCTTTTGTAGCAAAGTTTTGTGTATTGTGATCTTCAGTGTGTGCCCTGGATCATTATCTTGCTATCACATATCAGATGATACTCTAATGGCATCACAGAATATCATGTCGCCTCTTTTAAGAAAACCCCCATTCATTTTTTTTAATCAAGTCACCAGCTGACTACCCAGCAAAACACTATAATTTCACATTTCTATCACTCATGCACCATCACAGGGCAAAAACACATCTTCTTGTACTTTTCTTTCAACATGGTGTTGTTGCCCAGATGCTGTTCGAGAAAGCTTGCTGGTCTGAAAGACTAAAAGCAAACTCTCTCTCTTCCCATTCTGTTGATTTTCTCCTCCTTTTTTGGTTCTAAGATTGTGGTGCACCATCTAATTCATTCTATAAACAACTATTCACACACGACTCTGTGCAACTCCAACTTCTCCCACAATTTTCCATTAGAAACAACAAGCCATAAACAGCAACAATGGAAAACCTTGGTTCCTTTGGAATAGAATTATTTTAAGGTCTATTTTCAGCTACCAGAAAAAGCAATATCTGCCATCAGTAATGAGATCAATTAACTTTTACACAAAAGCATAGTATCAGCTAACAGTTATTCAAATTATTAGTAAGAAACAATATAGGATAAACAAGATATTAACATGCTGTCGGTATAAATTAAATTCATAGAATTTGTTGCAACCATAATTATGCAAAAGCCTTGTTCTGTTACATGGGTCATACATTAATAGTTACCATGATGGGATAACGCATTTTCATTAACAGTGTTTTCATAATTTTGAATGCCCTTCTGCTTGCATGTATCTGCATGAGATAGAGAGATCATCCTAGGCTAAACTAAAAGTAATGGACAGAGAGAGATTGCTTTATACAAAAAACTGGAGTTGTTCTGTCCATGAGCTTTTCTTTCACAAGGAATACAGTTTAAAAATAGCTTAATGAAAACACAGCAAGATCATTTTAACCACCACTGGTTATCATCCAGTAGATTGATGTTGAAAGAGCTATAATTCAGAGATAATATAACATGTTAAAATTAATTCATGTTTGATTAGATCATTTTTTATTTGAAGAACTCTAACAGCATTGCCACAACTAGCCATCATCAAAACACGTTATTTATTGGTTTTTAATAATAAATAATAATAAATGTTTAAATTAAAAGGAAAGAAAGAAAAAGCCAATAAAATATGAAAGTTTAAATACTATCTGATCACATAAATTAGAAAATAAACTAATAGGGAGACACTCCCTTAAAGGGACATCAGTGTTCTCAGATCCAGGTTTCTAACCATGCCAGCTGCTGCTACTTTTCGCAATACATTGCACTTGTCCGAAGCTTAATGTGTGACCATTCCTCGTAGCCAAAAGTGTGCTTGCCAACATAGACTAATAAAGTGAATTAATCATATATTTTCACTTTTTGTCAGTTATTTCATTTTTCTTCTGACAACTCTTAAATTGGAGATTCAGCATTTTGGTAACCATTTATCAGATTTTGAGGAAATTATGTCTACTGTACAATAAAGAAACTTAATTTTAAATTATAGCATTCTCTAGCTTTATTTGAAAATCACATGTATTAACTTGAAGATGCACTCCATCAAAACATGGTAAATGTGTTGGTCTCAGAATATGCACAGCAATCAAAACAACACAAGAATATTGCGTTATAAGTATGAACTTAATCAGGTTAAAACATTTGCACACCACTTAAAATTGACCATAAAATTTGACAAGCAGACTTCATTTTGCATAATATCTGGACGTTGTATTATTACTTCACCAAATGCATTAAACAAAACAGTTACTTCCACACAGCCTAATGTCACAAGACTGTTGGTAGTCTGCATCTCGAACCCCGCCAGCACCAAAGTTTTTGTCTAACATATTAAAGTCAGTATGATGTTGATTTGCTTCTTGTCAAATATGTAGACGATCATAAGCAGAGTGAAGGATGAATTCACTCTAATCAGAAAACAAAACTTGAATCCAGCTTGCTTGAGTCCAACACAAATGACTTCTAGTTCAGTGTTAGTGTCATCCTGCATTGGGCTGATGTTAGGGCTATGAGAATAGCAGTGCATAGTCATATGGTATGGTCAAAAATGATTTTGATAGTCAGCAGTGCTGTTGTGTACCCCCGCCAGGTCTTTTGTGAACTGATCTGATCTCTTTGTAGCTCTGCCAATGTTGGCTGATAACACGGTGTTATATCAAGTTCAGCAGCTACTTCTGATTTGTAGCCTAGCTATGGCTAGGTACTGCTACTCATCAATAAGTCATCAATGAAGTACCATACTCTCAATGGCCAATAACTTCATTATGTAAACCGTTGTAACAGATTTTATATTACTATGACCACTGTTATGAAAATTCAGAATCATATGACACTAGTGTAAGTCACATGGCTTAAGCTTCTGTTTAACAAAGAGTTGAAAGATCATGTGACACCCAGAATGGCCAAGGAGAATTTAAACAAGTCTCATACAAAACATCCCTCTATTGTTTTGTTTAGTGTTCTTTAAGGACAAACACTTTCAAAAACGTTTGTTAACCTATTCAAAATCTGAAGAGCCATCTATGATCAGGCCAACTTTGTGGTAGTATGGATTACAAAATCTGAACAAGTCTTGCAAACGGCTTAGTGGTTAATTTAAGAATGACACAGTTAAATTACCCAGAAACTCAAACAAATCCTGGTGAAGAGAGTAAGATACTGAATGTGCGTGCATATGTGGTGTGTGTGTGTGTGTGTGTCTTCCATTAAAATCAAAAAAAAAAAAAAAAATTCAAATTAAAAAAACTCCTGTGCAGAAATAATTTCCCCATTCATTACATTTTTGCATCTTAAGCTGCAGACAGTTGGATCACGCTTACAAATGAGCTTTCTTAGTACAAGCTGCATCACAAATGCATGTTATCACTTATAAAAGCTGCACACCCTGCTCAACTCATGCATTCAAGGCCCTCCCATAACGCATTTACCTGTGGTCAGCTGGTGCAGGCAGTTAGAACAGGACAAATGTCACCACCACCAAAGACTTACCCCCATGTCCCTGGAGGTCACTTCTCTAACAACCTAAATAAGACTGACTGAGTTTGCACATTGTCAATGCTTACTGGGACAGCATGGTCATCAGAGCCTTCAGCAGTAGCTTCAGATTCCATTTTTGTAGGAGGTCCAGCAGCTTCACAGTCTATTTCTTGTGGGTGAACAGAAACACAACAGCCAAAAATCAAAATCAATTTTTTTTTCTTATAATCTCCACTAAATAAAGGAAACAAAATACACACATTATATATGAAGATTAACTCTTTTGCTTAACAAAATAAAAACTATTGATTGCATTACAATTTTTAAAATTTTGATTACATTATGTAAGAATAATGTAAATTATTGTACTTCTTCCTGATCAAAAGACAATTGTTATGTTAACATATAAACCTATTTTCGGTATTTTCCTTTTATAATTGCAAGTTCTAACAAAGTGATTATATAGGACTGAGTTAATATTATTTAATATACAGAAAATGTGAAAGATAGTTCAACACTTATAAATGGATGGTTACACTAAAACAAAAAAAATAAAATTACAGAACACACTTAAAAAAGCATCTTAGTCTCCCAAAAAGTTGCCAGAGGTTCTTGGTGAGGTCCTCAACTTAGTTCTGACAGATATACTAAATAAAGCAGAATTACTATTTACTATCAGCATTTTGTGACCACTTACCTGCATGTAGTGTCCACCTTAAGAATCAAATGTAGCAGACATGAGAGAAATTGATAAAAATCCATCTTAGCATTCTTCAGCTACTTTTTGTTTAAAAGCATAAATCATTACAAAACAGAAACAATACTAAAAATTTAAAAAAAAAACAATTTTTATATTTGTTTGTTCTTTAAAAGATGCTTTTCATTATTTTTTACAGCAAGATGAACTATTTATCTTGATGTGCAACCACCTCAAACACAGCATTGTCTTTCATTTTTGAAAAATAACTGTATAAGCATGGTAAGTTTTGTATCAAGTTCTGGCATAAAGTTTGGAATATCAAAGTAGATTTCAGCACTAAACAAGAAAGTTAAATACAAAAGGAGTAAAAAGACTCTGCTTTGATAAAAAGAAAATTCCAACATAATGTATCTGCAGATTCTTAGTCCACAATGATTTCTGCTGATGTTATTCACTGAAGGTATTTTATTAAGTATATTGATTCTGATAGCTATTCTAAAAGATAATGACAATTTCAAAGCCACACATAAATATCAATAAAAACTCTCTTACCTGTCTTTTCAAGTTTTTGGTTTTCTAGCATATCTGAGGAAATGGTAAATGAGTGCAGAGTTTCTGTACAGGCCTTCTCTTTAGGTTCCTCTGGCTCTTCAGCCAACCTGGATTCTTTGGCCATCTGCTTGGGCAGTGAAGCTTGTGGGCTGGAAGCAGCATCATGGTTCACGTCCTGATCATCACTGCCATTGTTGCTGTCCATTGGGGCAGATTCTAAAAATGCTTCATTATCCAAACACTTCTTCGTTTCTTCCTCTGCATGCTGAAACACTGGTGGTTCTTGTGCAGACATGTCATCTAAATTACTTGCAGCTGTAGTTGCAGCTGTAGCTTGCTGACATATCTCCTGCTCTTCATTGCCTGCACAACAGCTATGACCATCTGAAGTCTCTATATTTTGATCCAAGTCAGATTCCAAAATGGAGTTGTCCAGATTTGGTTTGTCACTATTTTTGGGAGTAAGTACATTTTCTGTGGCAATTGCAGCCCCCTCATCTGTTATGACTTTTGCTTCAAATGATTCATTTAGAATTGTTTCCTGTTTTACAGTATCCTGACTTTTAATATTATCAGATATTTCCAAAGTTTCAGCTTCAATGTTTTCTTCTTTACTGTCTAAAAAGACTGTTTCACTGTCAGGTTTATCACATTCCTCTTCATCAAGTTTGCTTTCCTCTTCAGTTTGCAATGCTGAACTTGCTTCCTTTGTAACAATACTTCCATTTAAAGACTTGTCTTCCTTGTTACTTACTGGTTCATCTGTTGCAGTGCTTTCATGAGAGAATTCTTCAATCTTCTCTACTGACTGATCAGCCCCACTTGATTCCAGTTTACAGGTTTGCTCCTGGCTTTGTTTAGACATAGATTCCAAGCTAGATGAACTGCTAGTTTTACTAACATCAGTATGTGCAACTTCTGCAGCCCAGTTCAGCACTTTTATATGTCCAGGAGGTGTCTTGAGAAAGTCAGGTGAAGTGGGAAAAAAGGCTGGAGCTTCAGGATTGAGCTGACAATCCATTTTTAAACTGTCAGAAGAAGTTGTGTTAGCATCAAGATTGGATGACTTTAGATCTAACGCAGAACCCTCATTTTCCACTTCATCCTCCTTGGGGCAAAATGTATCATCTTCATGGCAATCTTCCCATTCATCTGTATCTCCATGATTGTGGCTTGGATCTGTTTGTCGATCATCTTCAAAAGTCTCATCATCATCTTTCATCAGTTCCTCATCATCCAGGTGACCCTCTGTTTTGCAGTCACGAGTTTCTGTACCATCTTGAGCATTATGCTTAATGCCTGCTTTTTCCCAAACATCATCTATGTCAGCATCCCAGTTTTTTGCATTTGGTGTAGAACTAAAAGTTGTTGGTTTTTCAGAGTTGTTGCCTTGATTGTTGGGCTGCTTCACAGCAGCAGCAGATGTTATTTCCGTATCAGAATACTCCACCTCTACGTCATCTCCCTTGCCTGGAGAGTTGTCAATTTTCACCACCAGAAGATCTCGCTGGCGCTCCACTTTACGAGAGTCACTTCCTGTTGAGGATGCAGAAGCTGTCCTATTTCTGGTTAGCCTACCTCCACCCCTGCTTCCACCTCTTCCACCACGCATTGTTTTTTTCATTGGTTCCACTCTGTTAACTGAAATTGAATTAAGGTCTGCAACTAAATTAATTCTATTAGTTTCTAAATTCTAATCAAAGTATCAAAAACAATGTTTCTGATTTATTGCTACCTACTTCCACAGTCAAATATAAATGTTACAACTTCTTCCTTACTACAGGGTGCCCCACAAAAAACCAGGAAATTTTAAAAGTCCAGATCTCAACGTAATGGATTTTACCATGTGAAGTTTACTGTTACATCAACTTCAATTACAGAGGAGAGAGGTCACAGACATACAATCCTTAGAACCTGTGTTGGTGGAAGCTTGGAACAATATCCCGCTTGAAGTTATCCAAAGGGCGACTGGAAGTTGGCTAGACCGTCTACGCCGTTGTGCAGCTGCCCATGGAAAGCATTTTGAACACCACATCTAACATTTGTTTTTGTTCTGTTTTAAGCTACCAAATTTCTATCCTTTGCTTTTGTTTTAAAATAACTACCAAAATTTCCAACAATTAAATAAACTGTACCAAATTTCCTGTTTTTGTGGGGTACCCTGTATAAAGCAAAAAAACAAACTGATATAATAACAATTTTCACAAGTTTTAAAACATTAGTGATCCTTAATAAAAAAGAGGCTTTAGTCTTTATTCAGTTTTAAAAATGATCACTGCCAATTGCATTAGCTGAGATCGTGTGTGTGTGTGGAGAGAGAGAGAGAGAGAGAGAGTTTCTAAATATATAGAAATGATACTGACACAAACCTCTATCAATATTATGAAATTTGCGAATGAAACTACAGGTTAACAATAGGAATAATGTTAAGACTGTGATCTGATAAAAATTGTTTAGACTATGCAAACAAATGGCAAAAATTACATGTTTCCAAGTACAAAATGTCCTAGCTTTGGTGGGCAAATTAAGATAAAGTATTCCTATAAATTAAAGCCTGCCAGAATTGTGCAGGAGGAGGAAAGTTATAGCAGATAACGCCTGAAGAGTAAAAGGAACTATAAGAATGCATGTCTCCAAGGTAATAGGATTTTCTGTATGCTAGATTACACTGTATATAGTAAAACTTCAGCAATCACATATCATCAGTAGGATTCACATGTACATGGAAAATATACGTAAATAAAAATATTTTTGATTAAACATTAGGAGCTTTTCTTTTTATTTATTTTTTAAAGAATGAATTTACTATCTGTTTTTGTTGTTGTACACCACCAGTCTCAACAACGAAGATAACTCTTCTACACTGGGGACAGTTGGGTGAGGCAGTATAGCACTGCAATTATTCACTAAAGAGCATCGTCCTGTGCCACTTTCAATTTTGGCAAGGAAATTCCTATTAGAATTCTTTCATTCAGATGTGGGCATAGTAATCCAGAGTGCCCAAAGACAACCCACACAAGCAGCTGGTAAAGAGAAGTGAGAAGATAGTGCCAGAGGTACACCAAACCAAGCCAACCAAGAATTGAACTTGGACCATTGGCTGCCCAAATGTAGTATCTACCTGAAATATTTAGCCAAACATAGTAGGTTTTTTTTTGTTGTTGTTGTTGTTGTTTGCATGGATGTTTCCTTTATGGTCAGGCTAATCATTCATAGCATCGAATCAGTTTTTACCAGTATCCAAAATGCAGTGCTACCAAATATCCCAAAACCGAGCTTCAAAATTCGTAAATAACCTAGAGCGCAAATCTCCAACAGAGCTACCAGACCATAGCAGACATCTCCAACAGAGTTACCAGACCATAGCAGACATCTGCAACACTTTGTTTGCACACAACAGATAACAGCCATAACAATGTGTGGTTTTCTGTCGCACGTAAACTGGTAACAGAAATGTTAAGATATGTCGAAATAGAAAACCGAGTGAATGCTTTAAGTGATGATTAATGTAATCTTAAAGACAAATATATTGTGAAACCTGTTATAAGACTTATTAGTATAATTACCGGGATTGGGGAACTAATTTACATAGATATGTAGCCATAGAAACAGGAAATAGTATCAGGGTTACTGATTTTAAAAACTAAAAAAAAAAAAGTATTGAGAATCAATTTAATCAATAAGTAAACAGCTTTTTTTGTTTATCAACAGATAAAATTTCTTGTGGGTTCCTTCACTGCACAGTTCATATGGCTGCTACATATCCAATTTGAAATGAAAAGGTGTAGGTAACAATACACACACAACACACACTACCCAAGCATTGAACAGGTGACTCCACATGCCATACTTCTACCTCATTGGATTCTTTTGCTAATCTATAAATACCATTAGTACAATCATTACAGAACTGTAAATGTGACACACCCTGGCTAAGTCATGGAATCTCCTTGTGGATAAGTAACCTGTTATATCACTCTGCTATGTATCTTTCAGGATTATGTTGCAAAATCAATGAGTGGGCCTGGCCTTGAGTACATACAAAAACAACAGAATCACATCTTCACTCCCTTCTCTTTCCTTCTTACAGACCATAGGAAAAACCAAAACAGCTCCATTCTTTGTGGAAAGAAACTCAACACCAAACACAGAAACAATTTAATACAGTACACAGCCATAAAACAACAACAAACCAACCCCCCCCCCCTCAAGTCCACCTATTAGAAGGAACTGAGGCTGTGCAGGGCTGATTTACTGGATATAGTTTTCAGATTTTAAATATGGCGGTAGAATATTCCAAGTAATTTCATGCACTGAAACTTTATCCACACACAAATACAAAATGAATATTCAGGAATTATCAGGTTTGAGATCAAACAAACGAATCAATACATTTTTTTTTTTGCAAAAATATAACAAATCTGATGAAATTTAAATATGTAACAGATATTCTAATGATTAAGATGCATACACAGATAAAAAAATATCTCATTTAGAAAACAAATAATAGAAAAACCCAACTCATTTTAATGATTTAGTCAAATATTTTAATATAGACTCAAGAATCACCTGTCAGACTTAGGCAGGTGATCTGTTCACTCTTTACTAGATGTTAGATATCACATCTTAATTATTATAATAGTATTTTTCCATCAATCAGAAAACACAGGGTCAGTTGTCTGAATAAATCTATTGTGTTTTAATCCCAGCTAAATGAGATGTAGCCCTCTGTGTCAGCCTTTACCTGACTTATACCACCTGGAGTGTAGTTGGACCCACCCTAACTACAAGCACTAGTGTCAGTACGTGTTAAGCTGGCTGCACATTCAGCCAACATACTCGTAAAGCAAACGGGTGGGGTTGGAGCCCATACAGCCAGCTGGTGAAAAAGATCAGGAATAAAACCATGCCAAGGCGCTACATGCATCAAACCAAAGCCGATCCAGAATGGGATTTGAACTCAGACCTCAACTGTAGCAGTCCAGTAGTCTAACTCTGGACTTCTGCACCACCCATCTTGCTTAAACATAATTTAAGGGGCAACACAATAGGTTCAAAGCTAACTCTTGTCACAAACTTTATCAATACTAAATGTAATCATTTATTACATTCTTAGTAAAATGTTTAAATTAAAAATAAACTGCGTATACAACGTTTACAAGCTCATTCTTCCAATATTTATCTGAAGGTGCCCTCTTTTACCTACCCATATTACTGGTCAAATCTGTGTTTAACAATTGGAGGTGGCAAATATAGCAAAAGGTCTTCTATCTTTTTGTTTTTTTTATTTTTAGAGTTCTCACCTAAAATTCCTTTTTTTAGATAAAGAGTTTCCAACATTTCTCTTTTTTAAAGTTTACTAATAAGTTATCTGTCATTGTTGGGTCTTCCAGTTATCCTCGAAAGCATTGCTCAGATGATCAGGAGCCAGAATAGTAGCCAAGGTTGCATGTAGGGTTTGTACATCTCTCACTAATGGCAAAAAACCTCCTTCCGGGCCCCTTCTGATCAGGAGCAAACCCAACAGTGAACAACCATGCCACCTGAATGCGCAGCCCAGACCCACTGGCAAACAAACTGCATCCACAACTGCAATGGGCGAGTAATCCACCCATGTCTGCCTGCCAGCCAGTCAGAGACAGAATCTAAAAAACCTTTTCGCTAAAAAGATACAAATACTTCCCTAAAGTCAAATCTTTGCACCACCACCACCACACCAGCATGGGAAGAACCCAGGTCTGAGGTAAAAACAACAAGTTTTTTGAGGTTAAAAATCTTCAGGAAAAGTTTTATAGATAAGAGAAGAAAAATATTGGTCATTATATATGTAATTTTTATAATTTACAGAAAGGTTAATTCCAGACTTTCCACCTGGAATGGTGGAACAGAGTTGGGCATGTTAAGCTCATCTACTAATGGCTCACAGGTTTGAAACCAGCTATATTATTTTTATATATATGAGAGAGAGAGAGAGAGAGATGAAGAAAAAGAGAGATATTAGAAGTAACATCAGTTGGAACCATCCCAGCCAGACAAACCAATTGCACGGAAACTGGACAAATGCCATTTCTAGTTTTGGATTACACATATAAGACTGACACCACATCTAACAAGAAAAATCAACAACAACAGAAAAAAAGAGTGTCTAACAGAACACAAGACAAAAAAAAAAAGATTGGTAAATACTGGAAACCTACGAGACACAAGAATGAAGTTTCTTTGATGTTACTTATGAATTCATGCAGATGCAAGGATGAAGGATTCCATGACATTTGAATATGAAACAATTTTTTTTCTTAAAAAATCAAAATCACACATGCTGCACTACGATGATGCTACTTCAGCCAGGTTGCATTTTGAAGTCCATAGTTCTCACAATGAAAACTCTAACAGTTTCCCTCAAACTCTTAATATTAGCGATAATATGAAGAACAGCAGATTATAAGTGATATCATAAGCAAAATCCACACATCTCAAAAAAAAAAAAAAAAAATTAGTCCACAACAGACTCAAAACTTAATATAATTTCATTTTCTTTTCTTTCCCAAAAATGTTTTTGAGTATATTACAAGAAAATAATACTATGCAGGTACTTTTCAGAAATAGTTTTAAAAATAAACTAAATTTCATATCCACATCCACATATTATTAATTAATTTTTTTTTTAAAAAAGTAGTTTAAAATTTGTGTATTTATGTTAAAGCCATTTGTGTATTTTTAAATGGGAAAATACTAAATCGATTAGTTTGCCCATATAAGATTCTGCATGATATCGATTAGAGAATTGCTTTAGAAGAAAATCAAAACTCAATTTAAAAGATTTTTGCCTATGGTTAAACAATTTCTCTGAAATTATATCACTAAACTTCAAACTGTTCCTCTGTTACCCAAATAAGTGATTGCTTCTATCTATTCTTTTTACTAGAGTAAAGGCAAAAAAGGTAGTACAGCCCTTTGGAGATCGAGGTGGTTTATTTAAAAATGAGTCTTTACACACACAGAGAGTGTGTGCTTACTGTATTTATTTGGCCACCCCAACAAATGAATATGTCCAACTGAAATTTATATATCCCCCCCTCTCTCTCTCTCTCTGTGGGTGGGCTGATAACCACAATGAAAGCAGGTAGATCCCATAATATTTCTCCATTTACCCGGGGTTATGTAAACCATTCAGCGTGACCACCAGCTTCAACAACAGATTGCCATAAATTATGAGATTTCTCATGGACATGTAGCCAGTATTATCACAAAGTTCGTTGAGCTGAATGTCACTGCCATGGCAAAGTGACCTGAAGGGCCTTCAAAAGCAATGCCATGACAAGATTCTCTGAATGACATCCACCATACAACAGAACCAAGTCAGACAATGGTCCAACATAAGTTCCCCCTTCTAACCAATAGGAAATGAAACACTTCAAGGTATAGTGGAAGAACCCTTGTGTATTGGTCTTCTCTGATGAGCCCAGATTTCATCAATTCACCACAGGAAATCAATGGATATGAAGACAACATCATGAAGACCATAGTTTCATAGTATAGGCTGCAATCTCCCATGGTAGAAAGACAAAACTGTGCTTTGTCAAAGGAGATTTTTCAATGCTGTATGGTATACTGCCATTCTAAAGACATACCTCCCACCATTGTAACAACAAGGCATATTAAGATTTGATACCCATATGTAGAGGGAAGGCATATATGCCATGCATCTCGTGTGCCCACAATCTGATGGAAGAAAAATTATCCCTAAGTATCCAAAATCCCTCTATGAATTTGATCAAGCACTAGTAAAAGCATCTGGATATTCAGCTAAGAGCAACCCATTCAGATCCTGCAAATATAATGGAATTCAAGAAAGTTTTACATGGATATGGAAGAAAATTGGATCAGATTGTGATGCAAATTCAGAGATTCAATGCTAAACAGAGTAGAGGATCTTTGTGCAGCAAAAAGTGGCCAAATTACTATGGCAGCACACATACACACACACACGCAGTGCACATGCTTGGCATAACTAAATAGCAATCCTGAGACTCAAATCAGCCATTCAAGCCACACAAGATAAGAACAAGATTGCAAGCTTTAAGAACAGTTACAGATCAGACAAAGCCTCAGCCTGCAGACAGCATGCTACTAACAAAAGTATATGGGAACTGATAAACTTTTAATAGACATGCATAGTTGGGCAATGGAAATTTGGTAAAAGCCAGTGGGAACTCTACAAGACACCGGACATTCTGCTATTAATAATGTGACCATCTAGTTTAAGAGAATCAATAAGTTAATACAATTCATATGTATCCTAAATGCCCAAAGCTAACAGAAGAATATTTTGCTGTGAAGAGGAAGCATGGAAACCAAACATAAACAACTGGTAAAATATGGCAGAATACGTGTCCATGACATCATCATGTGCTATTTCCACAGCATGGGCACAATGGAAAAGCAGAGAGATGCAAATCACTTTTAACCTCAAGCAATGTCAGTCTGCAATGGGCAACAGATCTATATCCTTTTGCCTTCTAAAAACTACCATTTTTTCCCAATGAGTCCAGGTTTTAACAGTTCTCAGACAGTGGCTCTGCATAGGTATGGAAACATCCAGCACAGGAATTTTCAATGAACTATCTGCAAACCATGACAAAATATAGTGATTTGTCTGTTATGACATGAGCTTATTTGGTCCACTGAATGGTCACAGCTTATAGCATGCAAAACTGCAACTTTTGCACAATACATTAACATTCTCTGAGAGAGAGACTTATAACAATGGTTATTTGTCCAAAGAGAGAAGTATTATGGAAGATGGTATCCCAGCTAACACTGAACAAGCAATGAATAAAAAGATAGTAGTGCATCATAACTCAGCCACAGCCTGGCCAATTACTGGACATGAACCCTATTGGCTATCTTCAACCAATTCCTACTAAAAAATGTCTCGTAAATCCATTTCTTGGGACTTCCATGTATTGACTAACCCCATAGACCACCAAAATTGCTGATCTTGTCCACACAATATGTCAGTGTGTTACTGCCTTGCATAATTTGCACCATAAAATATTAACCCTACTTATATCTTTCCAGTGCTATGCAGTTTCAGAATAAACAGGTGTTCCTTCAAACTTGGTTGTCTATTTACTTATGTCAAGTATACACGCACTCACGCACACACACATAAAAGGCCAACTATGTATTTCACATGTAATGCATAATAAGATGTCCAAAACTATTTTAACTGCCCCAGTAACACAGCACTTACAAACTATATTCCGTAAACGAGTTTCATTTCACAGTCTAGTCAAGTAATCGACAAACCCACTCTGCTGTTGACTCTCAATATCATCTACATACTAAAGGGGCTGAATACAAACAAAAAAAAAACTTCAGAAATGTTTGCAATCTTTCTTGGAAGAGATTTTTTTCAATAAAATAAAAAAAAAAAAAAATGTATATTTGTGAATACATAATTCGAAAAGAGGAAAAAGAAATCTACAACGATTATTCAGTAAAAAATTTAGTCCAATTATGTTATTAAAGAGAAAAAAGGATAAAGGGTGGTTTGGGGCAATCACATGTAACAATAATCAGATTTTTTTTAAACAAAACTACATGTACTTCAATTGACATAACATCAGAAGCAGAATTTGATAGACAGATTTGCGTAATCTCTATTTGAAAGTGCATCCTATCTTTCCTTCTTTTTTTTAATGTGCAAATTAACTGACTTCCAAATATCTCCAGAGCTGACAAGAAACACAACACAAGGGGAAAACCCATGGATGCACTGTGCGTGTAACTTAGTCACAGCGCTGACAAGTCCAAATACCATCATACACAAACAAACACAGAGAACAAAGGATGGAAAGACTTTTTTTTCTTCTTAAATGTACCTTTCGGTCCTGGGGCTTCACCCCGTTGGCGATCATCTCTTTCCCCACGGTCAAATCTACCACTACCAATACGAACAGCTTCAAGAAGAAAGTATTCAAGATCAGTTTAAAAAATAACAAAGATATATATATATATATATATGTATGTATGAAAATAACACATCAAAATAATGTACAAATATGATTTAAATATTGGAACCAAAGAAACAACACATTAGAACACAAGCATGCCACAATAAGGTCACCAAACCTACCTGTGACAAGTAAACTCTATGAACAACATGACCTTTAGTTATGTGGACCAGACCGATGCTTCTCATCTCTCATTTGTCATGTAACACGGATAATTAAATGACCACGCTATCCTAATATATGTTTTGTCTTATTCTATGCAAACAATTATTAACAGTAATTTTCCTTGATTACACTTAACCATAGTTTTCTAATATAGCCATCTAGAAAATATCTGTTAATGAATGGGTGATTTAACCATATTTTTAGTCTATCAGACGTTCATTAGGGTCATTTACATTC
The DNA here is from genome assembly GCA_018389105.1 of Nautilus pompilius. Lineage (NCBI taxonomy): Eukaryota > Metazoa > Mollusca > Cephalopoda > Nautilida > Nautilidae > Nautilus > Nautilus pompilius. The sequence goes on along the minus strand of JACATO010000964.1, from coordinate 2,976 downwards.
AGTATATAAAGTATAAAAACAAAGAAACAATCAATTTAGGAGGCATTCTTTAGATGAAAACCTATGAGAACCGGGTGAAATTCAGAGAACCTAAAGATTTTTTTTTTTTTGCCCAACTAAAAATAATGATGATATAATTGATTTGGTGGCAGATGGCCCAGTGGTTAGCTTACTGAAATGCTGAGACTAAGCGCCAAGAGTCCAATCACCAGTTGGGGTTGGCTAGGTTTGGTTTCTTCTTGCTCTTTGTTTCCTACAGACTGTTTCCTCCCATATCTAAAATGAAGAGATCTGTGGGAAGTTCCGAGCCTCTTATAATGCAGGACATGCTCTCTAGCAGGTGAATACGGTATTATTGTGTTTCTCTCACCAGGGTTGTTTCCTGTATAGACGGTGTACGAATAAAGGAAATTGATTGATTGCTAATAAAGGCAGATATTAGTGCCCCTAGAAATTGCTTTTGCCATGTCTCTGTACAACAACTGACCCCAACTGTTCCAGAAGCAAGCTTGCACACATTTCACAGATGTACCTACAAACACAAATACATTAAAGCATCTCAAAGCAATGTAGATAAATGAGTTTTGTTGCTGAAAAAGAATCTGGAGCTAACTTGCTTAGCTACAAAGCTCTTGTTCACTAAATGTTTGCATCTTTGCATCTTGTGACATAGTTTTAGCTGCTTGTTTTACACAGGATCTGTCTCATGTTGCTGCTGTTCTTGGTTTTTTTAACACTATTAATGGTTCTAATTCTTAAAAATTATTTTCACACGCACAATGTCTGCCTACAGTGGCACTGCATTTCATTGTTGTGTTTCTATTTGTTTTTCTCTTACTTTTGCAATGTCAGGTGTGCTACCTGTGACACTAGTCAACAGACAGGATTTAACAGATGATTTTTATTAAACAGAAACAACAGAAAGAAGAAAAAAAAGGGTTAGAATCTGTTCTCCGCTTTAACATGGGATACATAATCCCAACAAAGCAATTAGTCCAGTTTAGCAATCAATCATAACATGTGCTGAATGCAGAGTCTAAATAGTAATATATTTTTGAAGCTCTTATCTAGATTGTTTATAAGAAATGAAACGGTTTTCCTTGATCGGTTTATTATGACAACCAAAAATATTGCTAGTCAAGACCTTACAGTCAGTCATAACCTTCAACTGTTGTTCACGGAATTTACTTGTGGCAGGAATACATAGTAGATAAAGATGCAATAAATAAAAAAAGAAGTCCTGTGTGACAAGCCCAGTAAGAAAAATAAAATCAAAGCAATCCACAAAAAGGGGAGAGGGGAGACAAAGAAGCTGACAAGCAGGCGTTTAGCTGATAATACAGGAATCAAACCCTAAGCACATTCTGCCAATTTCAAATAGATAAACATGCACTAAATTTGATTAAGATTCTGAAAACAATGTAGATCCTATCCTTACATATTAACCCTTATTTTAAGCATTAAGCTGCTAAAAACTTTGCACTAAAGCATTTTCTGCATAAACTCAGGAATATCAAAGCCTATAATAAAATTCACTACATTGTCTGTCAAAAGAATTACTGAAAAACTTAATACATTTCAATTAACTTCTTATTAAAAATTCTTCTCTACAGAAAAATTAAAGATCTTGGAGTGGATTAGTTTGAGTGAGTGAGTGAGTGAGTGAGTGTGAGTGTGAGAGAAAGAGTAATCAAAACAAAGTTGGGGTCAAAACTTGATTAGTTTTTCAAACTAACACACTGATGGGAAATGCCCCAACCACAGAACCTACATTTCAGTGAGCTTTTACTGTCACCATCATCAGGATGTAGATGTTTTCGGCAAGTTCTTATATTCTTGGTTAGTATGGTCGGTCTTGAACCTTTGAGCTGAGTTTTTTTTTTAATGCATTTTTCAGGCCAATACCCTACTAGTCCACTGTGCCACATGGGTAGCGTCCAAAAGGTCATGGACTCAAGACCAAATGCAGCTATTCGTAGGGGTCCAAAAAATAGAAAGGCCTACTGCAAAATAACACCTATTACACACCAAAACGGACTACACCCTGAGAACAGTGGCAGAGAAGACATCGCTAAAAACAAAGGTTCTCTAATTTGTTTTACCAAAAAAGATGACGAAAAATGTCAAAACCAACCATCTAGTTTCTGTAGATAACGCAACACCAATAACTTTCAGCTCAAAAAGTCTGAATGACATTCTGTACAATTTAGAGGGCAATTAGTAACTTTCCAAGTCTTATAAGATCCATTAGAGTAAATAATTTAAAATACAATTCAAATTTAAACAGACTACAATCCTTCTCACATAATAATCTTAATATTACCAACCAACTTATCATCTTTTGGTTACCTGCAACAGGCAGTTGTAGGAAGCAATACATTAAAACACATTTTCAGCAGATATAAATAAATTGATTAAATTATCACTGATAGCTACTGATACAATAGCATAAACCAGTTTGAAAACCAAGTTGATAAAGTGTTTCACTTTCATGAGGGAGTTACAAAAGCCACAGTAGCTTCTAGGCTAAACTACACAATATGCTCAGAATATTGACAGTAGATCAAAAGTAAAGAAATTCAGCCATGCTTCTTTAAATATGAAGAAAGGTATAACACAGAAGTTGTGAGACCATAGAATATATAACGATGTCCACTGATCAGAATAAAACCAACAGTAATTGTGGTAAATTCTGCCACACATAAAGCAAAATTAAAGTAACTATTGTCTAAAAGTAACCAAATCATCTGTTTGTTTTAAATTTTCACCTATGAGCACATCTATGAAAATTACAAGTGGCCAGCTGTTACAAACTCTAAAAGCAATAATTCACAAAATTATTAGTTTGTGTTGTCAAAACCTTGCTACATTGACTGGAATACACTATACTACTTCCAGCTTAGAATATTTAATATATATAATGAAATTCATTTCTTTCATGCAATACAGCTTTTCCCATTTGACTTACATTTAAAA
>JACATO010000963.1:0-76796 GCA_018389105.1 Nautilus pompilius | reverse complement strand
GATTTCGGCTGCTTCTGATCCTCGACGCGTTAACAGCGCGAGGGTGAAACAAGGAAAGTAACTGTCAGGTTTTTTTTTTTTTCTGAAGATATTACAGCTTAATTTGACTGAAATCCCTCCCCAGGTTCTCCAAATAATAATAATAATAATAATAATAATAATAATAAATAATAATAATAATAATAATAATAATAATAGAAGCTGGAAAATGTAACAAAGGCAATTTGGCGTACAAGTGACAGAAAACACTTAAACCTTTTTTTTCCTTCTTTTTCTTTGCAATCTGTCACTTTAAAAAACGCGCCATTTCCAGCCCCCCACCCCCAATCTCTCAGCTGCCCCTTCTTGTACAAGTGTCGGAATGTGTACAGATAGCGGCCGGCGAGAGTTTTTGTTTTGTTTGTTTGTTTTGTTTGAAGACCTCCCTCCACTTCTGCGGAGAAGAGACCCGCGTTCTCGTGGCGCGCGCCCGGAGACTGCCGACGAGAACGAGAATGAGACCCGAGTGTTGGTCGGTACAGACAGATGGCGCATTAAACGGTTAGACCTCTTAGACGCCATGCGGTGCGGGTCAGATACCTAAGCCCCCCCCCCCCGCGAGGATGTACTCGGGGTTTCGTTTACGCCGCCGCGGGATGCCCCCGATAGATACAGTACGTACATACGTACGTACACCCTGGCTGGCGTTGTTACGCGGTAGATCGGTGCTCGGTTATCAAGCCAAACCTTCGCTGACGAAGGCGGGTAGGAGCGCTCATTGTCCGCCCGCCTCCACCCGTCGACCGCGCTTGCTAACGGGCTCGCGGGGCCGGCGGACATTTTTTTCTCTTGCGCCCCCTTTGCGCCCCCCACCCCTTTGCTTCTTTCGTTGTAAATGGGTGGGGGATGACGGCTGAACGATCCAGGCCGTCTTAGGAATCCTCCGCTTTAGACAAAGCAGAAGTCTATTGTACGCAGCCGAAGTCAGTAGTTCCTGGGTCCCGTGACAGCGCTGCGTGTCACGTGCTCTTTTCGGAAATGGCGGAAAGTTTGGTCGTGAAAAATGCGCGGCTGCCCTTTTCTCGATGGTTTAGTGTCACGTGACGACGGCGCTGCCGGTGTTGATGTTTCCGGACTCAGGAAGTCGACTAACTGGTCCTAGCATGTGCACGTGAGGGTGTCTGATAAAGCCGCGTTAATTACACTACCAAACTGGGAGGGGTGGTGGTTGACCATCACTGGGATTATCATACTGTTCAGATAAAAGATGAAAGAAAAAAAAACTAATACGAGATTACATTCTAACTTGACTTGTATTCATTTTCTGGACTTATACATTCGTTTTCATTGCAAATACACAAATTTGTTATTGTTATCACTGAAGGATCGAATTCCAATTTTTGGATAGATCGATGCTGCAACCATCAAGGAACATTCCTCTTTTTTAACGATAATTTTCGATAATTCTGGGGGGGTCATAATTTATGTTTGGATGACGAAGTTACTGCCTAGGTCTTCCACGAACTACACACTACAAATAGTAGGTATTTTCGAACTGGATGACCCGTGATACATCCTCACGAAGACCAGGAGTCGATCTGTGTTTAGTTAGGACTCAAGCTGTTGTTGAGGCAGACGATTAAAAACCATTACAATACTTACTCTTTTCATAGTTTTTTTCTTCCGAGTGGCGCTGGTAGAATTAAAGGGTTAACGCCTGTCACCGTGATTGTTATCAACTTTTGGCCCTTAAAGAGTAGGTTTAATTTTGCACCGGACCTGGATTACAATGATGTCCGTTTCCGGGGGGGGCAGAGTTGGTGCTGTTGCCAACGACCCGACATCATCATTCAAGAAAGAACGAGCGTTCGTACCTCGATCCTTGCGCATGCGCTAAAGACGAGTCTTAGACAAGGCCGTGACGGTCGGGGTCGGTAAATGTCTTGATTTTTGTTGCTGCCGACTTGTCCAATGGGGCCGGTTTTTTATTTTTTTAGAATTTTGTTTACGCGCTAACGGATGCACTCTTCGTTTGCCCTGTTTTGTTTTTTTTTTAAAGCCATATCTTTGATAGAATCGCTCAAGCGCCCTCTATAGCTAGAAAAAGATAACCGCATAGCGGACAGTGACGGGAAGATCGGTCACGTTTTCCCGCAGTGGCGCAAAGGTAAGAGGAATGAAAACGGGGATCTGCAGTCGCTGAGCTCGAATTAAAGCCGTCGTCGCCCTCGTAAAAATGACTTCGAAAATATCTATAGCGGAAATGGATTATAACAAACCTGTATTCCTCAATTCGAATATATTTAGCGGAGAGTTATCAGCTCAGATCTGGGAACATTTTTTTTAGTTAAATCACTCAGATATGGCCACCAGTCGTCTTCTCTCAGTCTCCAAAAAACCAACAACGAGACATCAACCAATTAAAGGGGGGCAGCAGATGATAGAGAGAAAAGCTCGGACTTATTGTAAAAGCATGTTTCATACACCTTCTTTCTCCAGCTACTGAACAGTGCTGTCCTTTAAGATGCCATCTCCACGCATTACTGATTTAAAAAAAACAAAAAAACAAACTTATTTATGCTTGAAATAACTTTTCTTTAGATTTCCTTTTCTTTCTTTCTTTTTTGGAAGGACATTGTTTACAACAGATCAGCGCTTTATCCCGCGCCCGTTCGAATCGTCTAACACGTCATGCCGGGCTTCAGCTTCTCGAAGCCACCGTTTGTAGCCCCGCGTCTTTGTCTCCATCGACACGGGGCGGAGGGGCTGCGGCGAGCGATCAGATGGAGAGGCCGACGAGATGACAACTGGCTTTGTCCACCCCGGGTGCTTGGCGCAAGGGAAGAAAACCCGCCGATGTTTCCGGCGCGATCTCCAGACCATTGTTTTTTGTTAATCACGAATTCTCACGATGTCTCCGACGTGTTAAAGAAATCTGGAAAGGGGGGGGGGAGTTTGTAACTGTCTTTGTTTTCGCCTTCATGTTCTTTTCTTCTCAACGCACGTGTGGCAACAAGAAAAAAAAAGAGGAAAAGTTACTTCCCGTGAGTTCTCTCGACTCCCTCTACGTGGCGTCTCGAAATTTGAAAACTGCACGAAGGCTGCGAGTTTCGCTGCCCGCTCCTCCCAACCCTTTTTTGGGGGGGTCTAATTCACCTCTCGACGCACGTGCGGATCATAAATCACCGGACCCCCGCAAACAACAAAAAAACAATGGGAGGGGTACCTCGCTCTGGCCAGGCGCGTGGTCGAAACAAAGCGCGGTTACTGGCGAGTTGGCCATGACAGGCCGCGCTGCATGATGGGAACTTCTCTCGGACAGATGCTCCTCATTCCACGCGAAGACGAATATTTTTAAAAAATTGGAGCAGCCTCTTCTTCCCCCGCCTCATCTCGCCTTGTATGCAGAAGGAATGTTTCGGGAGTCAGGGTGCTGGCACCTACAAATCCCCGTCGTCGTGCGTTTTGCTTTACTGGGAGTGGGTCGACGAAACAGGCAGAAAGGGGAAGAGCCCTGGCTCACCGTGCGTCGTTTTGGAAACAGGGCGGCCATGTTTCAGAATCTAAATACCGGATGAATCCGCTGCTAGAGCGAGCGACGACAGCTAAGCTGGGAGGTTTTGATGGCGCACTATGATAAAATCCTCGCGAAGACCAGGGGCCCGGACCCTGTTTATTCAGTGCACTTGGCTCCGAACACCGTTCGCCTCTAATGGCCGATAAGTTTCGACTCTTGATGCGGCTCACATTCATCACTAATCCAGAAACCCAGACAATTACCTGCTTTATGTTTAGTTTTCGTGTGATTATCTTGATCGAATGATCGACTAAGGAGGGAGGGAGGGTAAATACAATTTTAGACTTTCCTTTTCTTGTCATCTCTGAACGCCGGGGACGACGTTTAGGTGAGAAATCCGACTGAAATAGCATCGCACGCAATGGCATCCAGTCAACAAAACTAAAGAGAATAACTAAAACATATCTTAATAAGCACTTTTCTTTCTCAGTTCAATCAGATCTCTTCTCTTTTCTTTTTTGCTTGAAGTGTTCGCGCAGCGCTATTACATCGCGTTTCCTTTCTCTTCTGTCATATTAGAATTTCTTCCTGGATGTAGTTTTGCTGCATTTGTTTATATGTATATACATATCATCTCGCACCACCGCGTCGTGAATGAATTCAAACTCTTCTCGTCTCTTCTCACGCCAAAAAGGCGAGTTCTCTTCCCTTGCAGCCATCTCATGGGCGGGATGGAAAGTGTTGCAAGCCAAACAGCTGTAACGTCCTCTCTCTCTCTCTCTCTCTCTCTCTCTCTCTCTCTCTCTCTCTCTCTCTCTCTCTCTCTCTCTCTCCCTCTCTCTCTCTCCCCTCTCTCTTTAAATTCTATTCCCTCATCTATTTCCATTGCGCTACCTGTAATACTTGCGTCTACCCTCTAATCATCGTTACGCTCCAAGCTATACTTTTTCACCCGCTCCAGCCAGTCACTGATTAATGGTGCAGCTTGGTGCTGCATGCAACACGTGCTGTTGATCTGCGCCCGTGTTTTAAGGTGGTGGGAGGGGGCGAATTTCTTCGAGGGGCGATTAGCGTGACGCCCTACTTTAAACTGAATTTAAAACGCTAAGCTGCACGTATCCATCATTTTGTATATGTAGACAAACAGAGAGGGGGTGGAGGCGGGAAGTTTTAAAAGTTACCCTTTGTTTCGAAATGAAAGCAGCGTGCGACACATCGCGCTTCCCGGTCGGCCGATTCGTCGGTCACCTGCGGCGGTGTTTACGCTGAAGGAAGCGTCTCGAATACTTTGACGAAGTCGGTAACCAGACCCGTGTTCGCCTCCTACCAGTCCGGCGAATTAACCTCCTCAGGTAACCAGAGGCTCCTTCCCTGGGCCGAGTCTGTGCGGAATCGCCAATCACATCGTCCGTACGTTATACACACGAGATTTGGTTCCTCGGAATATTCTTCTTTATACTTGATAAATTATTTCATTGGTGTCCATAATCTTTTGGCGTCAGCATACACGCACATGCATTTGTATACAATATCTATACAATGGATCTAAAGCTGGTAGCAGTCGCCATTGATGAATATAACTGATTTGAGATTAAGTCTTTGTCTATTGTTATCGAGAAGTGTAGTGATTGTGTTAAAAGGTCGATTTCTCTAGAGTTATAACCAAATGCGAACGATTTCAGCGAAGAAAGTTCTGAACAGTCATTAAAGTAACTTTTCCTCCCTTAAAACAGTGACGAAATGGGCATAGATTTGTCGTTTCTGGGACGAAGCCAATTAAACAGCTTAGTGCGTGTGTACCCGCGTCGCCAGCTTTGTTTGCTCTGGCTGATGTTTTATGTATCGAGGTTTACGCTAAAAGTCAACAGAACTAAGACCCGGGCGGCGTGAGTTTGGACAGATTCGACGAACATCCCGTCGGTGGAAGACGACGCACAGGGGGTTCGGCTGTTCGTGACGGTAACAAAGCCAGGGGGTGTGTGCGGCCTCTGTACAAAGACCCGACAGTCTTCCTCTTCTCTATTGCCTGTTAATTTTTTTTCTTTTCTTTTTAAACCTTAACAAAGATTGTTTTAGCGCTGTAGTTCTAAACACGGCGGCCCCATGGGAAAGAAAACAGGTTTCTTCTTTTTGTGTGTGTGTGTGTGTTTCATTTTAAATATTATCAGTCTTATTACGAGACTTTACTTGATGCAACCGGATAAATACAGCTGTTATTCCGATTGTCGCTTTGGCTGAGAGACATCGTCTGGGCATCTTGCACGCCCTTTGTACGCCGCGCCACCATGCGATGATAGTCGTTATCACCGGAACTGTCTTAGGGTGAGACCTCTCTCCCACCCCCCCCCAAACCGTCCCTCCCCTTTTTGTTATTATTAAAGCGTAGACAAACATGTCTCAGATCCGAGAGCATGTTTCGGCTCAAATTACTTTCTTTCTGCTCGTACCCACTCCGTGCTTCGGAGACACCGGCCTCGGCCCTGTACTGTCTGACCTACTTTACATTTGAGTGAGCGGCGACTCTCGCCCGCCCGATCTCGCCATCACGGGAATCCTGCGAGAACGAGGCGCGCTGTCAGGCCACGTGTTCGGCAAACGAGAGTTAGCTTGCACGGACTGATTTCTTGGCTATTGTTAACAGTGCATCTACTAGCAAACTAAAATATAAACAATGGTTTACAACATTTACACACAAATACAAACATGGTCGTGTGTGTGTGTGTGTGTTTTCTTGAAAAGCTGTAAAAATGTCGCCATCAGAGAGTGAATGTTAAGTATTGTATTTTTACATATTCAGTATTAGCCGAGTAGAAAGTTCGCGGGAAACTCGCTGTTGGAGAAGACATTTATCCATAGCGTCATGGCGGCACTATATAAAACCAGAAGCAGTAATTAAAAATTGGTTGAATTAAGGATTTCCTGTCCCCCCCCCCACATCCTCAGACCACCGAACAAACAGCACTTAATCGATCGCTCGAGGGTAACATACGAATTCGTGCTTGCACACAGACAAAAACCGCGGTAATAAAAAAGAAAGACAATGCCAACAGTTCTAATTCCGTCCGGCCATCGTGGAACCACCAACAACAGCGTTAGAGTAGAAGATAATAGACAACCGAGTCGATTGTCAGCAACAGTAATGGAAGCAGAGGAACCTGGAGTCTTAATCCGATAGGCTTTTCTTCTCTTCTTTCTTTTTTTTTTTTTTTGAGAGAGAGGGAGGAGGGTATTTTTGTGCGGTAATATTTACAAGGGAGGTAAACCTGGTAAGTGCCGAGGTCATCGGCTAGCAAGTGTTGCCAATCTTTCACCCCGTGGAGCCGTATACTAGAGAGAAATCCTTACTAGAAATCTTTGTGTGGGGGGGAGGAGAAAAATGAATTGCTTACAGGGGAGTGAGTACCCATGCAGTCAGCTGTGAGGAAGAGAAAGAAGAAACCAAGCCGGTCCCCGATCGGGAATTGTACCCGGGCTATCCACCGGACCACTTCGCCTCCTCAGGTAGTTTTGAAAGCCGATACTATTTGATTGCTGCAATTCATTCCTCAACAAAAAACTTCATTAAAAAAAATTATAGTATTTATCTAAAAGAAAGGAAACGGCCCTTTTAAGGGAGAAGAGATAAACGATGTGGCCCTTAAAAAAAATAAATAAATAAATTTTTTTTAAATTCATTTTCTGAAAGCACTGATTTTGTGACGTCACGGGACGGCTGAACGCCCACTGCACCAGGTGATTGGCTCCACCTGAAACTTTAGCGATGGGCAGGTGTTTGTGCATTACCGGTGCACTCTGCAGCTCCTCGCCCGATCGATCCTGTCGGGTCCGGGTCGGGTCTCCGTTTGAACTTTTTTTCTCCTGCGGTACCGTGTAGAAGGCAACCGCAGTTTAAGATGTGAAAAAAAAACAAAAACAAAACAAAAGGTAATATAACGGGACCGATTCCACAACTAATTGCACAATCAACAAAGGCAGTTTGTTCTCATCAGGTACCTGGTGTAAGCAGGTGCTTTTAAATTACATTTTATTTTTGGAAAAAAAAAAACAGATGCATCTATATATATATTTTGTAAAGAGGAAATAAAGCGAAATTGCTTTGTGCCGAGTTTCACTCCGCGAACTTTCGCTGGACAAACGTTGGTCCTCTGAGAGGTCCTTAAAAATTAATGGCGGGGACAAAAAAACAGAAAGGAAAATGGGATGCAAATTAGACTTCTGCGTTGTGCGCTTCACGCCAGACTCGCTAGATAACTTCAGAAGTCAGATGGCGCTGTACTCATTTAAGGTAGGGGGCCAATGCGGTTTAGTGTGGGCGTTATTATTTAAAGGGAATTTGTTTCTCCTCGTAAGGACTTATGCACCCGTGTGTGGTGTGTGTGTGTTGCTCGAAGTATAGTATTTACTGGGAGCGGGACAAATGATGAGACCGCGTGGTGTGACGTAAGAGGGTCACGTGGTCTTCTTGTCGCGTCTCGCCTTTGTCGCTGTTAATGAGATGGTGGCGAATACGTGCAAGCAGCTTCATATTTCCTCCGGCAAGCCTTCTTAGAGAGAACGAAGGGGCCGGCTGAAAGCTTTTAACAAAGGCATGTGCCGTAGCTTGCTGACATACTAGTTCCTGAATCTTTTCCGGTTGGATTTGGTCGGTCATAAATCGCATTTTCTCGTTTGATTAGTAGTTTCTCGCCGGTTTCAGATTGTTACCCTCGTGGTATTCGCAAAAGGAAACTGTTTCCATAAACATATCTCAACAATGTTGCCACCACGCCGTCCCCTACAGATCTTTTTGCCCTTCGGTATATTTTGACAACTCCGAGATGGTGGTGTTCAGCAGTTTCAGCCACGTTGCAATACAGGCGTGTCTTTCAAAAGAAATAATCTGTACATAGTATGCGAATCTGTGCCCAGATCCTTGGGTAGCTTGTGGACCTTCTCCTCGCACACTTGTTGGCTCTAATATTTTTTCAAATTAATGTTTTTCCTTCAAATTCAACTCTGCATTAGCTCTTTAAATTTTTTGGTTGACACATTCTTTCGTGCTGGAGATGTGAATGCTAGCTTCACCCGACGGCAAGTTAATGGTATTTTTGGCAGTTCTGACAAGGGCTGGTAAATAGAGAGCAAACGATCTTTAATTGTATCGTGACTAGAAAATAGAATATATTTACCTTGTATTGTAAAAGAGTGGAGTATTTTTCAGTTTATTGCAACTGATCAGTAGGGCATTTTAAATTTTATTATAAATGGAGAGAGAAAAAAAACACATTAACTTTATTATAACTATAGAGTAGGACAGCTTTAACATTTAATTAGTGAAAATCAACATCTTAATTTTATTATTACTGGAGAGTAGATCTTTAAATTTATTATAACTAAAGAATAAAAGATCTTTAATTATATTATAACTGTAGAGTATAACATCTTTAATTTTATTATAACCAGAGACTAGATCTTTAATTTATTATAAATGAAGAGTAAAACATTTAAAATTTAATAATAGTTATGAAGACGGTTATTATGATCGAAAAGTTGGACATCTTTGATTTTATTATAACTAGAGGATAGATCTTTAAATTATTATAATCAAAGGGTGGAACATCTTTAAGTTCTATCCTATCATCGGTGGTCGAACTTTATTTTGATTTTAGATATTTCCATTCATGTTACAGTAAATTTTAAGATACTGGTTCTTCAATACAGAATTATTAAAATATTATATTATTATTATTATTATAATAATAATAATAATAATAATAATAATAATAATAATAATCCTAATAATAATAATAATAATAATATACTAATATATAATAATAATATAATAATAATAATAATAATAATAATAATCATATAATAATAATGGAAAGCTTGCAAAATAAGGGACGTTAAAATCTGAAAAAGAACGAAAACGAAAGTAGATGCAGATTTCATCTCGCCTCACGAACTGATCTAAATGTATCAGTGCACATCCATTGATGAAGAAGGGGCCGCTGGTTTTATTGGTAGGGTTAACGGTCCTTACAGGCACGAACGCCACCTTCGCCTGTCCATAGCGACCAATTTGAGTAGTTCTTTAGGGGTCAGCGTAAAAAGGGGCGGACGAGCTGTCGTGAAGACCTCTCTCCATTTTTCCTTCCCCATCAGATCTTTTAGAAGTAATCTGTCGGTAGACACCCAGGTGGCGCGACACTTCGATTTAATTAATTACCTAAGGGGTAAATTTGCACGCCTGCTACTACGTGTCCGCGTCTGGATCATAACCAGGCGCCCGACGGAAGGGAAGGCGACCACGGCGGAATTTCCAGGAGCGGGGTCGGTTGCCCAGGCCGCTCCGCCTACTCCCCTCCGCACGTGCACGCACTCCTGGGATTTCCTGCGCCGCCGCCTCTCTGTGGAGGCCACTCGGAGCCCGAAACGGAAAAAAAACTAGAAATTAAAATAACAGAGGGGAGTATACTGAAATAAAACAGGGACACGGACCCTCTTAGCAGTTGTTGGGTCACATGCCGGTCACTGGCTTTGAGAAGTCAAAAAAAAAGGGGGGGTTGGGTAGCGCGAACAAATGTCGTTGTTTACCGCAAAGGGAAACAGAGGGGACGAGTTTGAAGTGGGAGCTCGGCTGGGACTGTGAGATCTTTAAAGGGCTCACTAAGGGGGACACCTTAGCCAAGAGAGGAAAAAACATGAAAGGGAGTCATTGCGGCACAAGAGGTTGGTTGCCCGTCGAGGCAAGACGCGTGCCTCTCGAGCCACGTTCCTAGCCCCCCCCTCGTTAATATTAGGGATTGACAGACGCCAGCCCCTACTTCTTTAAATCGTCCACTGGGTTGGTGGCGGGGGGGGGGACTTCAGCTTAAGAAGATCATGAACCGGGGAAATGATCACTTAATTTTCTAGCCGCATGAGGGCGGTACACACATCAGGCGTTCGCAAAATCTAGATCTTTTCGTCACAAGTTTATCCTGACAACCCTGTAGAGGGGCAGCTGGAGGAGACAGTGGAATGGGCAAAGACGCGAGGGGGGCAGCGGCAAACGTTACGTATTTTTAAGGGATCTGAGAAGGTTGTTGTTTTTTGTTTTTTTTAATCACAACCGGAATCGGTCGAATGGAGACGCACCGTTACCTACTGTAACTCGAAAAAAGGGGGGGAGACAAAAGGGTTAACTGTGTAGATTATGACATTTCACATATGCAAATGAGCTTCGTCACTGAATTAGGAAGATGCAAGGGACCCAGTTTTTTTGCGATCACGTGAATGCATAAATTCCGGTCATCGCGTCAAGCGACGTCAGAGGGGAATGCGGCCAGGCCGTACTCAAACGCGCGAGGCGGTCTACGCGGACCCAGTCGACGCCCCGGGCCAGGTGCGTGAGCCCTCGCTAGTCGGCTACCTGGAAAATTTAGCATAGGTTCCCCTAAAAATCTTTTTAAGTTTCGAGAATTTAGCGTACGTCCAACGGGTGTTGTTCAAGCGAAAACCGCGCGCTCCCGGTACAGATCACCAACACTGTTTCAGGTGTCCCCCTGGCACTTTCTATAATCCGCCCCAGGTGTTTGGCTGCCCCCTTTTTTGCAGTAGCCATATATAGTCTATATAGAGCCGAGACCTCTTCATGAGCGTTCGAATCATCGGCCTCTTTGAGCTCCAGACAGCTTTCCACCGCATCGGCTGCCTGCTTAGAGACGTTGTCACATTGGAAGATTGAATCCCAAGGCTCGATGACTTCCTTCTGAGAGAACGGTATGACGGAGGAGTCTGCCTGTACCTGTTGGCAGTCAGTATACCTTCGGTTTTCCGCAAACCTCCGACCCTCCTTGTTAACGTGCAGCCCCCACAGTCGTATTAATCTAACCCCCCCTTCAACTTAGCTGTTGTACACCGGCTTCATTCGAAGGACCTCTACTGGCTCGTCGTCTATCACCTGAAAGGCTGCCCCAAAGTACTTAACGTCACCTTTAAAGAGTTTGGACTTTCTTCCTCCGCCGTATCTTTTACCAACGGTGCCAGCTTCGTGCATCCTCTCCAGAATCTTGTATGCAGCCCTTTTCAGAAACTTGAAGACGGGGCTCAAATCAGCCGCATAGAGCAGCCCTCACTAGCTAAAACTTTGATTTCTTCATGATTGTCGTGTGACGTTTCCTTTCCAGGAACCATAGCATCCACCACATGAACGATATCACTTCCTGCACTTTTATAGTCCTTCACCACGTTTCACTCTCTGAATGCCTGCATGGCGACCAGTCACACTGCATCATATCAACAACACCTGACTGCACTTCAGAGCAATCCATTTTTACGGATGTCATGTGATGCAATTCCGTCACATGCTACTTGCATTTTATACTCAGCTTTTTCTTTTCTGTTTCCATAAATATTTCCAATAATCTATATAAAATCGTGGGAATTTATATTTACCAAACTGGTGTATTAGGTGTTCTAGGTGAAGTAGAGACCCGACAGAGGTTTTCAAGATCAAGTTTTGCTCGAATAGACAGGGGCGGCGCATCCACCCATTTATCAAAAGTTCAGTTATTAGCGGACCTAAATACAAATTAGCCAAATTTTTCGCACGGCCTGACGTTATAAAAAAGGGAATCAATTGCTTTAGAAAGCGAAACAACAGAACTGATTTTAAATAAATACCTCGACATAGGATAAGTTCCGCCAGCTTCCTTTTGCAGTAACCAAAAATAAAACGTTGTGGGGCAGTGGTAATAGAATTTTCATGGTTGAGCAGAACCATGTCAAGGCGTTGCATTCGTCGTGCTCTCAAATGGTTCTCATGCATTTGGCAGGCACATTCACAGGGAGGCGGGCTGGCTTTGAAGAGATTAAATATAGCAGCGCGGCATGCACTCGCGCCAAGCGGCATAAAGTCACGTGGTGTTGTAAACTTCCGCTTTGCGTTAGCATGGCACGGCGACGTTACACAAAAGCCCAGCAGATGGTAGATAATTAGAATGAAGAATTATCAGGTTTCTTGTAAGGGTGCTTTTGGTTAGTGGGGGGGGGCATGTTGGCGTGTATTCCATCGTCTCGTCATCTCGTTACTAAGGGGCCGCTGCTGACAGAGCAGGCGGTGGGCGCGCTCCACTCGCAGAGAAGACACCAGGGCGACTATTGGTCTGGAGAACCAACGGATCCGGTGTCAACCAGAACAGAGTCCAGGGAATGAATGGCCTCGGTTACTACGCTCTTCCCCCTGCCCGGTGGAAATGGTGATAGTTTGTCGGATTGGGACGCAAGCAAATTAGACATAATTGGACCAGTTAACAAATTCTTCAGAATTTGAAGACAAACCGACCAATGTTGGTGTTTAGGGTTAGGTTCTTGCGCAGTGTCCGTGGTCGGCCGCGTAAACGTTCTTAAGCCTGCTGTGGTGGTTTCCAACTTCGACAGTCGGTTCGCTCGCGGCCGAACCACTAACCCACTCACCGCGCGGCGCTGCGCAATAAAGTTCCTCGCTTCTTTTCTCTACGAAACCGGATTTCATCCCAGCAGAGCATCTTTGGGATCAAATTTAGACGGTCGCGTGAAGAGGAAGGATCCTCCTGGTTAGAATATCCCTTTAAACTCTGTAAGGGAGCGATGGGGCTAACACCGTTTAGGTCAGCGATACTGGTCTATTGGGCATAATTTCCATAAGGGAGGTAGATGATGGAAGAGGTGAGTCTACGGAGGAAAATTTTCCGCACGGGTTGGTTCGAGAAGAGCAGCTTAAGCACCATCTTCTACAAAAACACTTCCCTCTTCGGAAAATCAGCAGTGGTACAGACAGGTATAATCCTTCCAGCTCCTTTGCAGACCTCTCCATCCTCTATTACGGCGGAGACAGTCATGTTTGCCGAGGGTTAGCAGGTGGTTTAATAAAATTCCTGTGCTGGGCGGCGGTATGACATTCGTACACGCTTCCCTACTGTCTGAGAACTGCGAAAAACCAGGACTCATGGCAGTGGTAAAAAAAAATAAGAAAAATGAAGGTGCGGTACCATCTGCATTTTCTACTGCAGCCAGCATCTAAATTTCATAAAGACTTCTCGTCTTTTTGCAAGTTGAATATTACGGAATATGGGAGGGGAGTAAATCGAATTCTACTTGACCCGCGCAGTTATAATTAGGGTTGCAAGTAGCGAAGGTAAGAAAGAATAATGGTAAAAATCTTAAATGCCCGTGTCAAAGGGTTAATTGTCATTTCGAATATTGTGCTCGTATGGATATCTGTTCTTTTCTCTTTCCTTAATTCTTAAAGTGTCCTTTGTTCTCTAACTTCTGCTCTGAAAGGACAAAGAAGAGGAATATGTGTTGACGGGAGAGGGGAGTAAGGTAGCTTGTAGTGTTTTCTAACAGTCGCGTGGTAATATTTATTCTAATGGTCGCCTCTTGCAACCAACGATGGACGTCCGCAGATACGGTGTGGGTGAGAGCTGCTGTTCTTAGGCACTGTGACCCCTATGTCGAGAAGCATCTGAGGAAAAACAGAACGCGCTGGGAAACCCTTCCCAAAACCCTTCATTTTTAGATGTGGGAGGAAAGCAAGGTGCTCCTGAGGAAACTAACAGGGTCGGTTGGGAGGTATGTACGTCGGACCGAGCCTATCCCCGACTGGGATTCGAACTCACGTAACCATATCGACTAATAAATTGGCAATATATATATATAGAATGTGAGATTTTGTTGGTGAGATATTTTGTCGTATAATAAATAATAAGTGGCGTACGAAAGATGGGAATGCAAATGAAACGAAATAGATTGTGTGTGTGTGTGTGTGTGTTCGCTACTTAAATTTAGGAGAGTGAAAGGAAGACCAAAGCGAGGCTCCGCTCGGCGAAACATTTTCTAAAAACAAAGGGATGATTAGCGCTGCTGTCGTCTAATAGATACAGGCTAACTGTTACAGAGTCTATCTCGAGAGGATGAAAGAATATACAGCCTTCAAACAAAACGGTTGGAACCATCGCGAATAAAGACAGATGGATATTGAAAACGACTTTGTGTCCGCCGTATCGAATCGATCGATCCTTGCTGGTGGGAAGTGATCCAGGAAAACGCCTTTGTCTTCACTTGTTTTCTTTGTTCATCTTTCTTGCCTGCGCCCTTTGGAATTAAAATAAAATAGATCTATATTTTTTTGAGTGTAAATGTATATACGGTTTTGTTTGTTTTTAAATTGACGCTACAAGACACATACGCGTGTTTTGTTTGTTTAATTTCTTCAGAACTGCGTAATTTGAACATATAAGAAGAGGAGCTGGAATTGAGTCCAGCAGATGTCCTGTCATATTTTCTTTTTTACAGACGCTTCACATTGTCTTGGGAAATTGTAACATGTAGGTTAACAGTCATTGTTCGCACTTTCTAGGGCAATCGATGCTATAAAACGGATGGGGGCCGGCCGGGGCCTTTTGATTGCTTTTATTTCTGTCTGCCTTCCCTCCCCGTCCTCTTCACTCAGCCCCAAGAGTTTTTACACGTCCGCCGAGTGGTATAGTCCGAGTACTGTCTCGCTTTCCGTCCCGAGTCAAGTAGGCGCTTGGAGGAGCCGGGTTGTAGCCAGCGGCCCCTCTCGACATCCCGTTACCGCTGGCGGGCACGTGAAAACCTGCAGTTCCCCCCCCCAAAACTCTCGCGTCGGGCCTCTTCCAAGCACGCGAAGTCCGCACCACTGTTAGAAACAGCGCCCTCTTCCGGGATAAGGGGGCTGCTTTGGCGGTGCTGTCGTCATCTGCAAGATTTTAAGCAATAAGGAGGCACTTCAACAAATCTCCCAATAAATCACCTTTTTTTGCCTAACTTGCTCTTTGTTTGCTGGCGACTTGTATGACCATTTTATCCGGGTACGTGCTGAAGTTAAGGCCTCATTGGGCTCCCTTTCTGGTCCGCTCGTCTGGCCTCACTTCGCTCACCACATCGCCGAGAACCGATTGACCGGTTTCGCCGATTGGTGGTGGTTTGTTTCAGGAAGGCCGGCCGGGGCTGGTCGGAAAAGGGTGGGCTGCCCAGAGACCCCGTAGTCGGCCACCGGACTCCATCGTGGAACTACGCGGATCCTTTTTCATCTTCCAGGACCCGTTGCTGAAGACGAAACCAAAAAAAGTGTTATCTACGGTGGGAGGGAGGAAGCGGGCAACAGAACTCGTCATTTTGTCCTCTGTCGGCAGAACATCCGGACAAACAAGCGAGGAACACAAGAGCGCAGCAGGGTTAACAAAAGTTGGTACTCTCACCCCCATCGGAGCGAACCGAAGTCAGTCGGGACTCTTATACACACTTCTACACAGACACACCTATATAGATATCTACGCAGGCTCACGGCAGCATAAGTTGTGTATTTCAACACTTAAAAGTATCAGAATGAAGCTCTCCAGTAATCTCTAAGAAAGGCGGCATGGTTCTAACTACCGAAAGCCGCATGTCTGACCAAAAGCATACAAGGAAACAGATATTCTCATTCCTAAATGATCCTTCTAAAATGTGATCTTTATCGCCACAGTAGCAAAGCTGTTTATCATTAATGTTATACATATTGGGTTTTATAAAAGAATGTGCGGATACTTAATAACTTTGTAAACTCCTGGGTTCTAGGGTTGACATCCGGCTGGGTCAACCGATTTGCCGAATGAAGGTCGGTTAGATCTCGGGCCATAATAATTTTCTGCGCTTTGTAATTTGGAGACGTTTTTAAGAAACAACGGAAAATTTTTTCCATTAACAATGATTACAGTGTATTTACAAGAATCTCGGATCCCTTCTGCACATATTTACGCCCCCCACCTTTATTAGTTTCTATCCCGTTAATTTGCCTATTTAATTACCCGGACTTATTTGATTAAGTGTAACACTAGTAATCGGAAGAGATCCTCTTCCTTACTACTTCTTCTCGTCTGCATAACAGCAAAGAAAACAAACTCCGACAAGGAGGAAATTAGGGGGCGGAATGGCACCCTCTCCTTTTCAACTTCCGCTACGAAATCGACCCCTTAATTAAAGATAACAACGTTTCTATTAACGTTTTGGGATTTTTTCCTTCTCCCCCCCCCCCAAACCTCTGTTTCAGACATCTCCCCTCCCCTTTGGTTGGGGAGGCGCCGAGATATCGACGTAGAAAGACATTGGATTTAACAATAGCAAATTCTCTCTCTCTCTCTCGTCATCAATCGATTTCCCTTCATCCGTCTTATTTACTCACCAAATCGAGAGGTCAGGAGGGAGGTTAGCGGAAAGGGTGGTGGGTGGTGGTTGGGTGGGTTTGACATTTGTTTAGCGCACGTGCTGTCACGTGCCCGAACAGGTAATTTAGGAAATGTCTTTGTCATCAGCCCCGTATCTAATCCTCTTTTAATACGCAGGAATCAATGAAGTTTCTAAGAAAAGAGTGGATGGGAGGAGTTTTTTGTTTTCTTGTTTTTTCCTGAAATTAACATTGACGATAAAGAAAACAAAAGAATGTAGCCGAATTCTCGTCACGGTTGGCCTCACACGTGTAGATGATGCCTTTTGAAAACAATTACTGTAATTACCCAGGAGGGGGGGGAACAGAAACTCTCTACATTATCTATTTAGAATTCAGGAGTCAGTATCGGGAGACGGAGGTGGGGGGGGGATTCAACGAAGCGTTAACAAAAATGGTGTCGGTGGGTAGAAAATGATTTAGTCTGGGGTCGTGGACTGCATTGAAAAGCGATCGATTTAATCACGCGCTCCTGGCCGGGGAGATTGCAAAACGAGAGCCGTTTCTGCATATTATCGTCGGAACGAAACTCGTTTCGTATTCCGTCCCTAGCGCGCACGCTCCGGTTTTCTCGGACAACCTCAGAAGCTGCCGCGGAGGCAGGGTTTGGCCTGTTTTACGGAACTCCCAGAATCCCTTTCCTCCCTGTCGTTCAAGCGCCTGCAGCCTCGCTCCGTCCGCGCACCATGTCTCCGATTGGTAAACCCTGCTCTCTGGCGGAAGCTCGACCCTGCTGCGGGGGTGGGTGACAGAGAATAATTGAAAGGTGGCTATTCCAAAACGTTCAGAGCTATTTAGAGGGCGTCTCCGTGTAATTCTACACTGCGATATCAAGGAATTTTGTCGCCGCAACTTACGGTGTGTGACGAAATGGTGTGGTGGGCAGCCATCATTGTTTCCAAAGACCGGGACGGATTTTCGCTGTTCGTTTCCTCTAACTTTGGTGCGAGATGGGATACAGCCATTGTTAAAAGAAAACAACAACAACAACAACAACAGCAGCTGAACGTTCGAAATGTCTTCAAGTGAAGACAAAGAGGATCCGAGTAATTCTGGTTTTTATTTGGGTCGATGACGTCATAGCATTTTTTTTTTTTTTACATACTGTTTTATCACAGTACCCGCCGCGATAAAACTCGACCTGACGTCACACACACTTCGTCCGTTCCGTGCTCCAGATGCTTCTGCGAATGTTACAGCTCTCTCTCTCTCTCCTCTCTCCCTCTCCCATCTCTCTCCTCTCTCCGCTCTCTCTCTCTCTCTCATCTCTCTCTCTCTCTCTCTCTCTCTCTCTCTCTCTCTCTCTCCTCTCTCTCTCTCTCTCTCACTCTCTCTCTCTCTCTCCATCTCTCTCTCTCTCTTCTCTCTCTCTCTCTCTCTCTCTCCTTATCCCTCTCTCCTCTCTCTCTCTCTCTCTCTCTCTCTCTCTCTCTCTCTCTCTCTCTCTCTCTCTCTCTCACACTGCGGGAATCCGCCGGTCCTTGTGTGTGTGTGTGTGTGTGTGTGTGTGTGTTGGCAGATTTTGAAAAAGCGCTCGCCTAGAGAAATAATGCTAATGGTTTGGTGCAAACTGATAATATTTTACCAAGAAAAGAGCACCAAGTTGTCTTACGTCATTAAATAATGACAAAAAAAAGAACACGATAATCCATGACGCGTGGGAGTCATGCGTCACAACCAGTCTACAGAACGTACACGTATTTCAGGGATGGCGAATACTCGATACCATCGCAAATCACAGAAGCTGTCTTCGCAGCTCATTTCTATTTATTTGTAGAACGACTTCTAACTTGTTTCACAGATGATTAGCAGCAAAAGGTGGACTTTTGCGTCACTCCATTTCCGCTGTGATAGACCGGAAGTTATCGACATTGAAGATTGTGGGTAATTTTTATTTGTTGAAAAAACGTAAATTTGTCGAATAACACTGGTCAACAAAATTAAATGTATTATACTCATTATGAATGCAAACCAACTTTTTTAGACTAATTTTTCATGCTGATTTCAAAATTTCACTCCATTTGTATGCAGCACATAGCAGTTTTTCAGTAGATACATGCTAGTATTTACATATTTGTATATATTAAATCATTGACGTAATAAATAAGGACATATTATTTTTAGAAAGTAAATGAGTTTATTGAGTTAAAAATCATCACTATCATTCTACAAAGAGTGAATATGGGTCAGACAAAGTTAGAACAACAGAGTTAGAAACATTGTGATTTGGATTTCCTGCGGTGTTCCTGATCTGGTTGATCACGGTAAAAGTGTCCAGCAGTAGTCACCAGCATACTGTCATTCCAGAAGCCTTTGGTACCGTTTCTCCATAGCACTAATGTCCTGGTGAAATCTTTCACCATGTTCATCAGACACTGCTCCAAGGTTATCTGCGAAGAAATCCAGATGGGAGTCCAAGAAGTGAACTTTCAGTGACATGCGACAACCCATTGCTGAGTAACATTTCAGAAGATTCTTGATGCCATCCTTGTAGTCCATTGCCTCCTTGTTGCCCAAGAAATTCTCTCAGATCCAATTGAAAGCATTCCAGGCAGGCAGTTCCAGTTCATCCAGTGTTGTCTTGAAGTTGACATCTCTGAGTACTTCTCTAATTTGGGGTCCGACAAAGATACCCTCTTTCAACTTCGCCTGTGTGATTTTGGGAAACTTTTCTACAATATACTCAAACCCTCTGGCATTTCTCTTCCCTAGTGTCTTTACAAACTGTTTCATCAGTCCAAGCTTTATGTGCAAAGGAGGCAATAGGACATTACATGGATCTACAAGAGGTATATTCTTAACGCTAGACAGTCCTGGCTGGTATGATGTTCTTGTCTGCCAGTTTGATTCCGAATAATGTCTGTCAGTTGCCCAACTATCCCATAGACACAAGAAACAACAGTATTTTGTGAAACCTGACTGCATTCCCATTAACATTCCAATGACTTTTAAATCTCCACATATTTTCCATGAGTATCTTTCATAGGCGATGGCATGAAGTAATAGTTCCATATTCTCATATGATTCATGAAGATGAACGGAGTGTGCAATAGGAATGAATTTTTTGTTTTTGTTTCACCCTATTTTTCTTTTTGCTATAATTTAATAGAAAGTATCTTTTAAAAGAATTCTAATCTTGGTTCATATCAGGAGACAGCCTGTGTATGAATGAAGAAAAGCATAAATTGTCATACAAGAAATAAAAAAAAATATTTAGCAGTTCGATCAGTGAGAACATCATCAGGTGCGGACTGTGCGAAAGAAGACTTCTTGGGTTTATCGAAAACGTTCCAACTCTACTAACCTGTCGCCGTAACATTTTGCCTCTGGCGAAAGATGTTGCGTTTTACACGTGTACTAAACACTTTTCACTATTTTTTAAAGTTCCTTGGGTTCAAACAAACTGCTCCTGACTGATGAATATTGAGTTACATTTACATCGATATATTGTCCTGTTCTCATTATTCTCGGAGCCTCTTTGTATGCGCCATCACTGGTTTCCTGTGAGCCAGTCAGGGGTGGCCTTTTTAAATATCCTCAAGTAAACTATAACAAGTAGAAAAGCGAGCAAAACGGCGTCTTTAGTCGGGTATAGAACATTGTCGAGGCCCATTCCACATATTATCTATGCCGTTTGCTTTGCTGAAGCTTAACTTCTGCGAAACAAACCGTGTGGATGGTTGTTGTGGGAAAGATTAGATTTTTTTGTGGGGAGAAGGTAAATTAGGGGAAATGCTCCCAGTAGAAGAATTGGCTACTGCACGGGTAAGAGTTTAGTAAAACTCTTGGTTTTCCGGTGTGTTGGTTTGTCCATTACCGCCAAAACATGACGTGTCTTTCGAAAATTTTCCCTCCATTCTTTAAAAAAAGGGGGGGAGTCATTGAAAGACAAATTCGCTTTGTTTTTAAATTATATGTTACTGCATCAACAAGGATAACTTTAAAAAAAACAAAAAAAAACGAACTAATCGCTGCGCAGTGTTCGACACCGGCAGGTGCTTCTGTCGCTCATGTATCACTATTTTACCTTTTTTCACCTGTCAAGGCCGTTAACAGATGTGAACACCAGTGTAATATTTTTTTTCTTTTGTATGCTGTTGTAATTTCCCATTATTGCAGATCAGCGGGTAATAGGCAGTATGCAGACGTAAACCCGTGGAAAATTCGTTTGATTATACCCGCAATGATTTATTGATAACAGACTGTATACAGAGAGAGAGAGAGAGATGACGTCAGCACAGAGAGAGATATGACGTCAGCACAGAGAGAGATGACGTCAGTACAGAGAGAGATATGACGTCAGCACAGAGAGAGATATGACGTCAGCACAGAGAGAGAGATGACGTCAGTACAGAGAGAGATATGACGTCAGCACAGAGAGAGAGAGAGGGGAAGAGATTACATTCAAATATATTGTAAAATTAGTTTATAAAAGCGGTTATACAGCATCATCCAGTGTTTGTTATTTCTTTGTCAGCCCTTAAGTTCTATTCACGTGTTACTACACTTGGTGGTGAATCTTAAAGTATTCAAAAATGGCCGACGTTCCTTTTTTTTTTTTGTTATTTGGAGTTCTAAGAAATTTTTCTGAAGCATTTTATTCACTTTTGATGCCAAAAAAGCTGTATAACTCACCCATTTTTTCTTTCTCTTTAAAGATTTCATGTTCTTCGTTTTCTTTAAATTTGATGTAAAATCAAGAAAAGGCATTATAAGGATTATATATAGGTGAGGGACCCCTAAAATCGAAACATTTTTTATAGCAAATGTTAATATTATTAAGCAAAATATTTAATCACCTTTTTTTTTATTGTTAAACAATGGTTTCGAAATAATCATTCAAACCAGCATTTAAGCTAATTTCTCTCTCCCTATCTTTGTTGATAACCGCGACATCGATAAATAACTGTTTTCCGTAAGAGATTCGTAGAGATCACAAAAGCTTCTTATTTTTTATTTTTTTTTTTTTTTTTGGTGTAGCGCCTGAACCAAAAGAAAGCATAACAACGTTCCATTGAAGGCTATAACTTCTCACCGTATCCATTTTGCCAAAACGCTCTACATCACGTGATTGTTTCCCATCATCCTTCGCTGGAAATCCATTTGTAGCTGGAGCGAGTTCCGGTGCACTTTCGATTGTCACGTCACAGCTTAGGCCCATCAAACGGCGGACATGTCCAGCGGGTTCCAGGGACAACAGATAACTGCTTCAGGGGCTTTATCACCTGATCCTACCCGGATGTTAATCTTAGGGGAAAACAGACAACGCATATTTGCATAATTCGGTGGTGCCAACCCCTTTCTCTGACATTCAAACAAGCAATTCCAGTCTCCCTTCTCTTGCCGTAACCCTAACCCACTGACTCGGTCTGGCCCCTCATAAGTCTACTTTTATGCGATATTTTCGCGTGTTGTTGTTGTGGGAGGGGGTCTCCTCCTGCCCCTCCCGGACAAATGTAGCCGCGCGAGCACGCGTTCTTACCCCGTGTGTTTGAGACCGATTACGTCTTACACGCTACTAATGTGTCGATTGTTCGTGGCGGGCGACGCACACGCGCACACACCCCACCAGCGCGCGCCCGTCCGGCCGAGCGGTGCCGATGTTTGACCCGCTCTGTACGAGAGGTCCGTTCGCCAGGCGGATATATAAAAAAAACCGGCGCGGGCGCGGGATTTTCAGTGACGGAGCCCCTCCCTCCCTGGAGAATAAAGACACTGCGTCGGTTAATGTATTAATTGTCTGGGAAGAAACAAAACAAAACGATTACATGGGAGCCAAATGCTCCCACATTTGTGGCAGCGCTGTCTGGCGAACTTACTTCCCACAACCGACATGTTGTTATTCTTTCCTTTATTGTAGACTTGAGGGGCCGGTTAAATGGTTCGGACGAAAGGGTCCATTCCAGTAGCAAGACAAAGCCGGCCGCCTTCTTAGAAATGCTATTCGTCTGGTTCTTTGTCGCGCTTTAAAACTGTGGATAGTGAAAGTAGTGGAAGTGGATACACGGCTACGAGCGGAAGTAAGAGCCCCCGACGCTAACGAAGGCGGTAATCCAAAAAAAAAGGGGGGAGGTTGGGGGAATTGCACTAATAACGATGGTAAAGTGATAACAACAGAATGACAACAACAATGATGATAAAAAGACAGCAACAACAAAAGAATTGATGGTAATAATTTAGTAATGACATCGAGGTACTCGCCTAGCAGAAGAGTAGAACAGTTAGTTACCCCCCCCTGCCCACACAATAGATTTCTTTATAGTATTTTTTTAAAAGAAAACCAAGAAGATTTGAGGTTTTATCTTCCGTGTGTGGTGAATTTTTCACCCGTAGGAATGGATGCTCGACAGGGAAGCAGCTGAAGGTTGTCGAACAGGGTATTATTTTGTAATAGATTTGTAATTAGCATTCTTCTGCGCGGATGAGAGTAGCCCGGTGTGGGGGGGGAGAAGAACAAAATCGGATAACTTCTAAGATTATCGCTTCGAAAATATACCAGCCGAAGTATGCGTTCCCTCATCCCCGTCCTTCCTCCCTCCCTCCCCCATCTATGATACCGCGTGTGGAGGAGCTGCATTGGGAGATCGCATCCCGCTGCTGCGACAGCATAATGTCTATCTGTCTCCTTGCTACTGTTTACTCAGCTTTTAAGTCCACGTTTTTTTTGTTTTTTTTTTTTTAATATAAAAAAAAGAAATATTAGTATTAAATGAGATCCGCTCCAATTAATACCGAAACAAAGGAAAAGAAGTCTCGGGAATCTCGTCTTCGCTGCGTTCCGCGGAAACACTTTTCGCTTCTTTTGTGCTTCCGCCTGTCGGCCGTCCAATTTCCTTGCTGCGAATCCAATAACGAAAGCAGGGTTGGCGGCATTCGCTGCTCTTGTTAAGCTTTCTCACCAGCAGGGGGCACCCGAGGCAGCGGGTGGAAAGGGAGCGATAAATATATCGTCACATCCCTCGAGCAACACAGCAAACCGGCAGTCACTGCAAAGTGTCATTGATTTACTAAATTGAACTAATTATCTCCAGTTAGGGTGGTGGGAGGGGAGATTCGCCAGCCGATATATTAAAAATAATGAAAATTTTAAAAAAAAACATATGTATTCTCGTTTATTTGCTTATTTCTTTTTTATGTTGTTGGTCGAAATCAGCGCCACCTGGATGGTTGTCGTTGAACGTTTGCGCCAAATATAAATGACGTCGTGTATGGTGTCTTATTCTTCATGACGTAGATGGTAGGATTCAGATATGTTTTTTATTTTTTTTTAGCAGTTCTGGTGAATGAAGTACGGTCACAACCACCTTAATAATCCAGCAGAGAGCTTTAGACTTTGTACGGCGACATTTTAAGGAAAAAGTATAAAGCAGTCGTCCCACTCTCACGAGTATTGAAAGCTTAGCCCTGTTTTTATTCTGCACCGGATCTGTTAGACAAATGAAGACTAATTCCGTTGTTAATTTAAGCGATAAATAATGTATTAATTTTTTATTCCACATTTCTTTCCCCCTTGGCTTTTTTAGCAACCTAATGTTGGTGAACACCGGTAGAACTCAGACCGGTCACCTCCAGAACGCTGCCCTGTCTGTCCCGCGTTCCCTTTGGGAATTTGCTCACATGAAAATTGATGATAGAGGGAAAACACAGAAGGTTAAATAAAGTGAAAGAAACTCGCCAAAACTGTCTTTGATGGCGACAGCAACAAGCAAAGATCGTCGAAACGTCGGCTAATCAGTTACGTGTGTTGATACTGATATTAATTACTGATTATAATAGGGTGATTTAAAAAATGTCAGATTTGGACAATAATGACAACAGCAAAATATTAACAACAACATTATCATTAAAGCAACAGTAACAACAACAATAAACTTGATGACTCGACTTGCTCATCATATACTAATAACAAGGAATTGCGACAAACAACAGAACGAGAAGAGCCTTTGTGGAGCTAACGACACGACGCATCACGTGACTTTCAGTTCCCTCACGAGTAGGATCAGTTTTAAATCAAATCTATGTCGGTTCAATCTTGATGGCCCTTGCCCATCAATAATGCCACCATGGGAACATCTTAATACGTATTTAACAGCCAACGTAGAAGTTCACTTTATACCCTGCATTTTATGTTGGCTTGTGGAGGTGTTGTCTCTTTTAGTCACACAGATTTCAGTACTGGTCACATTACTGAAAAGCGAAAGTAACATTAAAATATGTCACTGAACAACTAAGATCACGCGGTCTGCGATCTCTGCACGAACCGTGCGAGAGCATTATGCAACGTTTCAGCAACAATTACGGGCAGTTTAGCAGGTTACTGTCCTCTAAAAGATATGACGTCAGTGCAGCAGCAACGCTTTCTGCGGAGTATCAGAGACACGGTTCGACGTCATTTCCGGTGTCTCAAGGTGAGGCTAGCACACATTAAGCGAGGCTACGTTTTGAAGTACTAACTAGAGAAACGGTTGAACACTGCGTGTTTTACATCTGACTGCAGACCACAGTTCCACTCCATCTTCCCCGCATGCTAATGAGTAACAAGCGAACTATTACCATTTTTCAATTTAAAAAAGAAACGTTTCCTAAACAACCATCCAAATAATAGTTATTCCGAAATCTTTATTTCTTTGAGAAATAATTCCTCGCTTTGCTTTCCTATTTTAAAAGTAGATCGTTCCCTTTCTGTATGCGAGAGCCATCAT
The DNA here is from genome assembly GCA_018389105.1 of Nautilus pompilius. Taxonomy (NCBI): domain Eukaryota; kingdom Metazoa; phylum Mollusca; class Cephalopoda; order Nautilida; family Nautilidae; genus Nautilus; species Nautilus pompilius. The sequence goes on along the minus strand of JACATO010000963.1, from coordinate 51,367 downwards.
CTTTTCTTATCGCCGCAAGGTGTCGCTAACGGTAGAGCACTGTCATGTGTGCATGCGCGCGCGCGTGTGTGTGGATCTGCTTTATTTAAAAAATTACCACTAGTAAAGTCAAAAGAACTTGAGAACTCAGAGAATCACTGGTACCCAGCGCGATACACACCAGCGCTTGCACCTAGGCCGTCTTTGTGCAGATTAGTGCAGCAGCTTCGACTTATGTCGTAATTAAGATACTTACAAAACAACTGGGAACGATTTCTCTTGTAATTCAGATAAAACGCGTTATTATTTTTAACAGTTTTGCCAGTTCATAGTTGTGTTCCAGGCGGGGGAGGGGTTTAAAAAAAAAACAACAAACAAACAACCTTTTATTAAAGACAATTATCTAGCAGCTGTTGCTTTAAAATCCGACTGCTTTTCTCTCGGTGCATGCGCACGTGTTGTGTGTCAGGTTTATACAGTTCAGTTATTTTTAATTGACTCTTTAATATCTGCGAAGTCTTGTTTGTGGTAATGGAAACTAACAACAACGACAACAATAATAATAATAATGATAATAATAATAATAATAATAATAATAATAATAATAATAATAATAATAATAATAATATAATAATTTTTTAAGGTGAACCTTCCCGGCTGGTCAAATTAGGGCTCAGTTGCTATGTTAAGCTTTGCGGCGAATAGCTTCCTGGTTAACCTAGGGATGTATATAACCTGGTGGAAGCCCCCTATCGATGCCCGGATGGTCCGCTCCCGTATTCAATACGACACCACCACGAGCGTCATCCGCTGACGTCATGACACGGCGGAGTGGGAGGGGGGGGGGGGAAAGGGTTCGCTTGTAACTAACTCCCCGAAAGCTGGAGACAGCACGGAGCGACGGGAGCAAAGCTGGATTTGTCATAAGGACCCAGCGTTTCCTGATGCTGAAGTAGCCGGGAAAAGTTTTTGTTTTGTTTTTCTTCTTTGTTGTGCATCCGGCGGGACTCCGACTGGAAAGGAGGATTCAATTCTCGACCTGGATAGTGCTGCCACCATGCGATAATTTCTGGAGATCGATGTTCCTCATGGCGTTTGAAATATATTCCCCCCTAAAAAAAAAAAAAATAAATAAATAATAATAATAATAATATTTAACTCTGGTCCCTATTTATAAATTAATTAGTGTTGTTTATTTCTTTAAAACTTGTATGTATTTATACAACCATATCGTGATTAATCCGTTACGTTGATATTAAAATATTTACCTTCCGTTCTGATTTTATAAAAATACTTTGTTTCTTTGTATATTAAATTAAGTGCATTTGAACACACAAATGGCAAACACAACATATACACATACATATACACGCATATACACACACATACACACCACACATACACACACATCTATATATACACACACATATACGCACATACATATTTCTGTATGGAAAGCTTGTGTAAAAAACTCCGAACCGTTAACATATCAGACACGTGTCTGGCTGGTCGTCCCCACTCTGGGACCTTCTTCGATACTTAGGAATAGAACAATGCATCACTAAACAATAGCAGCAGCAGCAGCAGCAGCAGCGATGACGACGAGGAAAAGGAGAAATATTCACGCGTTTATGCGTGCGACTGTTTAAATAAACACTAAAATACACTGTTTAAGAAGTCACTTAGAAGGGGAGTTACCCGACGGCAGCCAGGTAGATAAGGGACTTATTGGCTCCTTCGTCGTTCGCGATTAGCGTTGTATCAACAGTGCGTGGAGATTGCACGCGCCGCTGTCGCGAGCGGGCCGCTGATTGGGTGGTTCGTAAATATGCCTCCACGTGGGCGCCTGTCGACTGGGAGCCGTATAAAATTGTTTGCGCGTGGTGGCTGGTTGACATTACACGGACGCACCTACGTCGCGGCACGAGAGTTTGTTTGCTCGCTTCTCTCCCCTTTTTTTCGTTCGACCCCCCCCCCTCCCCCACTCCCGGCCCCCCTCTTCAGCCGCACGCACGCACGCACACACACAATCAACATGATCGATGGCTACTTCTACGGCTTCGACGACGACGATCTACTCGACTTCTGCTACGACGATCTCGACTACGGCGATCCCGGGGCCCTGGTGGACGACTCCCTGTCGTGCTCCGCCGAGTCGGACCAGGAGAGCCAGCCGGCGGACCGGAAACAGACCGGCAAGCCGGTGTACAGGAAAGTCCAGCAGAGAAAAGCCGCCAACATGCGGGAGCGGAGGCGTATGAAATCGATCAACGATGCCTTCGATAACCTGCGCGCGTGCATCCCTGCCGACGCGTCAACCGAGCGTCGCCTGTCCAAGGTGGACACCCTGCGGCTGGCCATCCGCTACATCAACCACCTGTCCCAGCTGGTCCGCAGTTGCAGCGATCACGGAATGGACAGTCAGTACGCGAGGAATTCCAGGTGTCAGGAGAAAGTCATCCTCTGGTGTCATCTAGCAGGTAAGCGCAACAGCTTCCTTCGCAACATACCTCCGCAGTCTTTCCGTTTGGCCACTTTATTAAATAAAAGGCAGGGGTTAGGGTTTCGCTGGTGCGCCAGCAAGTAATAGGTTAGAATCTTTATCCCCGGTCCCTTCTGGCCGACCCACCCGCTCGGCCGGCGCTTCTCAGACGTGGATGCGGTAGTAATCTGCGGGAGAAAACCACCTGTGGCGAGCGCTTCAGGCACGGAAATTGGAAAGAAACACAACCTAAATGAACGACATCTTTTATTAAGCAGAAAACAGGTTGCGTGGCTTTCAGGTCAGCGATTAGAGTCGAATATATATATATATATATCTGTTGTTTTCCTTTTGTTATCTTCTTCGCTTGGATTTCAAATACAGATCATGTGGAAGAACTCGTCGAGACGCGGAGATGTTCGTCTTCCGCCTGAGCGGAGGACGCGGACGCGCTTATATCTGTACGGAGAAGATGCAGGAGTAAAGTATGGTACTGCATTTGATTGTTTCTTGTGACTTCTACAAGTAGATTACCCATTTGATGCCGGCAAAGCCTTCACAGGCGGGATGGAGTTAGAACTCTAAACCCGCTCAGACGGGTACAGGGAAGAGACTCTGTGAGGGCAGGCGGAGAAAAGGTGAAATTTCGATTTACATTCGAGTAACTCCAAAGTAAATGTAAAGAACAACAATAACAAATGGATTCCGAGCGGTGGCGAAGACGTCTCTGAAAGGCGAGGATGTAGCCAGGGCGTGGCTTCATCTCCGGTGCCATTTAAGCAACAATAATACATTTAGAAGAGAATGAAAAATAGAATTCTGAATATCGTTTTAATGTGCTTTCAGTGCGTTCGCTGGTCGATGCCAGCGCATGTTACAATTATCCTGGCGGTTCGAAACTCTGGGGAGGGGTTGGTAAATGTTGGAGTGGCGGACTGTTTTGTCGCTCTTCGAGACTTCTTCCTTCTTGCTTTTAAAACTAAAAGATTGTTAACTATGGGAAGATTGTTAGTGCCCCTCTCTTTAGTTACCCGCGTCACGTATCGATCTTCCCTACCCGACTCGTGTTTATCACCGCAGAACAAATAGTTTATTTATATATTAATTTGAGTGTTTGTATGAAACAAGTGAAATCGCTTTTGTAGAAGAGAGACGGAGAGAGAAATGGAGATGGAGAGAGAGATGGAGAGAGATGGAGAGAGAGAGAAGATGGAGAGAGAAGAGAGCGAGAGAGAGAGAGAGAGAGAGAGAGCGAGGAGAGGAGAGATAGCGTCGCAATTTATAACACTGAAAAGTTTCGTACACCATAATGCCATGAAATAAACTAAATGGGGGCATTTCAGTGACTGACCCAGTCATGCACCAGCAGGTTAATAATTTCAAAGTAAAAATCACTTTTAAATCCAATCCTCGAGTGTGAGAATAACTAGAAAGTTTTTTAACGACAAAAAGAAGAATACAGTATTATTTCTCTCTTCACCTTTTTCCATCTCTCTCTCCCCGTCTCTTTCCATCTCCACCCTCTCTCTCTCTTCTCATGTCACACACACACACACTTTCAGAAATTCGATTTTGGCCTAGAAAACATTCGGGGATAAAGGAATGTAAAATTCACACCAATAAAGATGATTACATAATGGTCCTTCTTTGTTTACTCTGGGTGGAATGCCAACCCAGTAACTAGGGGGGGGGGGATGTCTTTAAATTCAGTGAATAAGAAAAATACTGCCCTTTTTGATAATCCAGAATTATAAAAAGTCTAAACAGTAATTACAACAACAAAAATATCTTTTTGGTTCTGAAGCAAGTTGGAGGGGAAATAAGAAACTAACCGAGAAAATGCTGCGTGAAGTTCAACGTAATTGGCAGAAAATCAGTTATAATTTTTTCGTACATTTTATTTATTATTTCCTTTCATTGATTAGATATCTCTCCTTTTTAAAAAAAATTTTATTTCATTGAAAATTTTTGTTAGTATTTATTTTTAATTTACTTTTGTTGTTCCTGGTTCTTTTAACAGACTTTTATCTGGCGCGTACCTTCGTTTACGATAAGCAATCTTGTTATCCAAAATTGCCTTCGTTCCGCTGTGTTTCTAGGTCTTCATGGTTCCCTTAAGTGTCATTCCGATCTGACGATGAATTGTCAGGTTAAAAGTATTTGTAAAAATGATTTTCACTTAAAACGACTTCGTCATTGTCAACCTCAAATACTTAATATAGGAAAGTCAGACCAAGGCCAGTTGTCGCAAGGATAAGTTGTTAAAGCAGAAGCAATTTTTAATTAAACATAGAGACAGGGCTATAATCGACGTCACACACTTAGGTAGGTATAGATGAGGCTATAATCGACCTCACACACTTAGGTAGGTATAGATGAGGCTATAATCGACGTCACACACTTAGGTAGGTATAGATGAGGCTATAATCGGCGTCACACACTTAGGTAGGTATAGATGAGGTTATAATCGACCTCACACACTTAGGTAGGTATAGATGAGGCTATAATCGACCTCACACACTTAGGTAGGTATAGATGAGGCTATAATCGACCTCACACACTTAGGTAGGTATAGATGAGGCTATAATCGACGTCACACACTTAGGTAGGTATAGATGAGGCTATAATCGACGTCACACACTTAGGTAGGTATAGATGAGGCTATAATCGACGTCACACACTTAGGTAGGTATAGATGAGGCTATAATCGACGTCACACCTTAGGTAGGTATAGATGAGGCTATAATCGACCCACACACTTAGGTAGGTATAGATGAGGCTATAATCGACCTCAACACTTAGGTAGGTATAGATGAGGCTATAATCGACGTCACAACACACTTAGGTAGGTATAGATGAGGCTATAATCGACGTCACACACTTAGGTAGGTATAGATGAGGTTATAATCGACGTCACACTTAGGTAGGTATAGATGAAGCTGTAATCGACACACTTAGGTAGGTATGGATGAGGTTATAATCGATGTCACACACACAGGTATAGATGAGGTTATAATCGACGTCACACTTACGTACGTATAGATGAGGCTATAATCGACGTCACACACTTAGGTATAGATGACGCTGTAATCGACGTCACACGTAGGTAGGTATAGATGAGGCTATAATCGACGTCACACTTAGGTATAGATGACGCTGTAATCGACGTCGCACTTAGGTAGGTATAGATGAGGCTGTAATCGACACACTTAGGTAGGTATAGATGAGGCTGTAATCTACGTCATATCTTTTGACTCGATCCAAAGGCCAACACATGTTACGTCGATTATAGCCTCATCTATACGTTTAATTAAGAATTGTTGAGGCTTTACAATTTAGTCTTGTAGCAGCTAACCCTGGTCTGTATCTCCTAAACCGATCTGCCTGATATCAAGCTTTCCACAAATGTCTTACTATTGTGACGCTACCTTCTATTTTACTTGCTCGACTGGAGCCATCACATCATAATTTCGAAAAGTCTGTAAGAATTTGTTCGCAAGTATAAAAAAAGGCATTAAAACTAAGACGAGAATTAAACAGGTTGTTACGGAAAATAGGGCTTCAGTCACGTAGTAAATTAAAGTTTGTTTTTTGTTGTTGACATATTTCTGAATTTCTCTAACGATTTGGAGAAGCAATCTCAGGGAAAGAGAATGTTTTGGCTTTGTGGAACAGTACTCCTTTAAAAATGGACGCAGGGATATTGTTGAAGCAGCAGTTCGTCACATAACTCTAGCCATGGCTGATAAAGCACTGGCAGCCCCTCGGGGGGGGGGAGAACAGATAAGGTGATTAACCGTGTGATAAGCTCGAGTCGCCAAAATCCTGATATCCATGTCTCCTGCTTATTTTTCAGATATTCCCGACGACGAGTGCTTCGACCTTGACTGCGTTGGCCATTCGCTTTCTTGGGCAGACGACAAAATCCCGCCAAAACGTCCTGGCAACAAGTTCACGGCCAAAGTCTGGATTCCCAGTACGCCAACGAACTCCGATTTGATTAACTTGGCCGGCTATGGGGTCTCGGAGTACCGGAGATGAGTGCAGAAAAGAAACGTAGCGATGCCCACAGACTTTCTACATTGACTCTCTGCGGCTCAACTCGTCTTCCAGGTCTCAGGATGTTCCGTCCGAAACAGAGGTGCTGATATGCGAGACCCGAACCTCGCGACCTGTTGATTATGGGACTTGATCTGCAGGATCCATTCTTCTTCTTAAGATGTACATATTATTATTATTATTATTATTATTATTATTATTATTAGTATTATTATTATTATTATTATTATTATTATTATTATTGCATAATTTTAAATAACGTTTTGAATATTTTGAAACACGACACTTGATTGCACACCGGATCAATCAATCAGCGGCTTCCTATCTATCCATCGATCTAGGCACACGTGCCATACCTCATATCCTCACAACGAGCAGTGTTTCATTGTTCCTTTAGTGGGTTGGTAACTGCATCGAAAAGAAGAGATACAGTAAATAAGACCAAAAAAAAAAAAAAATAATCAACCACATGAAATATAGAAAAATAACAACATTGCAATTTCCGTGAACAGTCTCATTTCGAAATAGATTGAAAAAATATATGGATGTCTTGGGAACCGTGTGAGATTTCAAGATTTAGATCTTTCGTCATCCATTAAGGCTTCTTTCCGAAAATCTCAGAATCTTCAGTTATAATTGCTTGAGGGGAAAGCTGTTATTGCAAATAGCATCGAATTTTCTTTGTAAAAGCCGATCCTCCCGGCTCCTTTCTTCTTTCTTCTTCTCTTTTTTTTTTTTTTGCGCGATTTTAATTCGGCTTAGTTCTAAAACAAAGGTTTTGCGATGTTAGCAGGTTATCTCCCTTGTCGGGGTTGGGACTAAGTGGTTAACGGTGCCAGCTGTCATGCTTGAGATTGTTTGAAATGTGCCGAGTTCATAGTTAATTGTGTTTTAAGAAAGTATTTTTTTATATCTATTGTAATACTTTCTCTTGTATATTTGAACAATATTTACTATTTATTGAGCAAAATAAACTTTTATGCATCTTTCAAATTGAATTTCTTTTCGAAATTTTTACAAGGAATAAATCTTAAATTTAATCATCGGTTTTTAGAAGCAAATAAGAAAGAATGCACGCAAAAACAAAAATAGATTTATATACAGAATTTATTAGTGGAATACTTTTTTTTTTTACCTAAAAAGAAAATTCTTACTGATTTTTTAAATCTCTTTACGTCGATAAATTGTGAAGAAAAGAAAACAAGAAGACCTAAAATATAGATTTACAACTTTTCGGATCGGTGAAATTCCCCGCGACCGGCTGAGTAACCATGTGTCCACGTCCATTATATTTATCAAGAAAGAAACTATAGTTAGTGATCGTTAACTGGGATTCCCATTGGGTTCATTCTCTCTGTTCTGTCGTCATCTTCCCCCTCTCTCTCTGTCTCTCTCTTTTCCCCTCCCTTTCTCTGTTCTGTCGTCATCCCCCCCTCTCTCTCTGTCTCTCTCTTTTCCCCTCCCTCTCTCTGTTCTGTCGTCATCTCCCCCCTCTCTCTCTGTCTCTCTCTTTTCCCCTCCCTCTCTCTGTTCTGCTACCTGTCTGGTCATCTCCCCCCCTCTCTCATCTTCTCGTCTCTGTCTCTCTTCTTTCCCCTCCTTCTCTCTGTTCTGCTGTCGTCATCTCCCCCCCCTCTCTCTCTCTCTCTCTCTCTCCCCCCTCTCTCTCTTATATTAGGCTCAGATTATATTATATAAATCGTGTCAAATAAAGTGGCCGTTGTTCTGAATTTTAAATGTATTCATGAATCATGTATACTTATGCAGAGGAGGCGAATATATATATTGCTTTTGTTGAAATTACTTCATTTACTTAATACCATCGGGCAGAGCTGGACAATAGACTAATTCAGATCGTTTTGCCACGGCTTTGTGTTACGTATTAGGAAGACAATTAAATCTCTTTCACTGTAATTAAAGATGAAAAAAGAAAAAAAAAAACAACCAACAACAACAACATCGAGAGAGAACGCGAAATTCTAGAAGAGTGTGCTTTTTGTAGGCGAGCCGGGGCGTGGCAGGCAGCACAAAGTGGGGTCCGACAAAGACGAGTCAATCGACGTGAGACCGGTGTTGAATTAGCGACGTTGACACACGGCGTGTGAGTAAACACCCTGCTCCTGTTTAAACGTATACAGAAAATAAATCAGGTGTAGTTCCATGGGCTCTTTCTTCTTTTCTCTTCTTTTCCCATTTTGCACAACCTTTTGATGATACACAGTTCATAAAGGTCACTGCCTGGTTTTTAACTTCGCTACATCTCGCACTGTCGGAGGGAAACATGTTGCCAAAAAAAAAACAAAAAAAGAAAGAAGAACACATATTTCATAATGAATCCGAGTGCCCGGAAAATGGCGAGGTGTTGGTAGTAGGTTAAGCACATTATGACCTTATTAGTGCGGCTGCATTAATTTTTAAATTTTTTTTTTTTTTTTCGAGCGCGCGCGAAGCGAGGGAGGAGGGAGGCGGGGCGCGGGAGAGAGAGAGAGAGATGCGAGAGAGAGAGCGAGCGAGAGAGAGAGAGAGAGCGGAGAGGAGAGGAGAGAGAAGAGAGAGAGCGAGGAGAGAGGAGAGCGCGAGAGATGGAGAGAGAGTGGAGAGAGGGAGGGAGAGAGCGAGAGCGCGCGCGAGGCGGAGGGAGGCTGCGAGCGAGCGAGAGCGAGATGGCGCTGGCGAGAGAGAGCTGGAGATGATGGCGCGGGAGAGGCGCGCGGAGCGGAGAGGGCGCGGCGAGCGGCGCGAGAGCGGAGCGGCGGAGCTAGAGGAGCGAGAGAGAGCCCGAGAGAGAGAGAGATTGAACTACTGCCACACGAAACACTGCGCTAATGAGAAGCCGTGCGCCGAAAAGCAACAAGTATCTCAAGCTTCTGTTCATTTAGACAGCTGCTGAAAGAAAGCCGAACAATGCAAATGATTACAAGACATGCGCCAACACGCGCTCGGCTCTCGAGTCTGCACGATCGTCTTTTGTGGGTGGGGGGAGGGGAGGGAAGGGAAGGGATCTTGTTCTCCTTTCGGTTTTGTTTTTCGTCTTTTTAAGAGACTCTAGAAAACAGCATGGCGATGTTGACACAAAAGAAGTCTTTGCTATAAGCGCTTCGGCACTCAGGATGATTCGGTCCGCAGGGTATTGTTATACTATTTACAGAGAGAAAATGCTGCAGGAAGAGGAATTAAAAACAACACCAACAACAGCAATCATAGACTTTTTCTTTAAAACACCTAATCATTGCCCTATTTATTGACTAATTTGTGTGTTGAAATTACCCCTCCCTCTCCCCCCCCCACACACTCACGCACACCTCTTCTCCCCCCGGAGCTGACGAATGGTTTGAGCAAAACACTAAGCTTATGATCTATAAGACACGGGTCCCGTAACCGGGGAGTATTTTCAGAACCCTGTAGCGCGAGCTGTAAGGCGATGACCCCTTACTTCACACAGTTTTTCGTATCGATATCTGGCGAAATACCGAAGTCGATCTCCCAGGCCGCGTCCCAACGAGCACCTGACGTCAACACGATGTGACAACTGCGTGACTGACATTCGTGTTTGAAGTGTCGGCTGTCGGAAGATTGCTCGTTGCACCGCAGCAATTTAAGACACCATGAATGTTGTTGGATGACAGCAGGCGCTTCGGAAACCTGCTGACTTTAAAATCTAAATTTAAGAAACAAGAATGGAAGATAGACTTTGGTTTTATCAAAGCGAGCGAGGCCTTTGAAGTTTTATCGGCAAACTGCAATTAAAAAGTTAAAGATCTCTGAATTTGAGTCATGTGATTAATCTTTTCGTTCGCCCTCGGAAGTTTGGTTTTACTTTGTTTGGCTGTGGCAGGTGTTTCCACCGTTGCTGCTGGTTACCGCGCCCGACTCGAGGAGCCATTGGGGTGCCAAGTACATCCGACTCCAGCAGCGAGGGACAAGAGATCTACTTTGCGTTATTTTCTGATTTAGATGTGGAAATAGCCAAACAAAATGCATAAAAATAATAAAAATAGATGCTATAACTCAAGATAATTATTGATAAATATAAAGTAATTTTGTAAGTATTCAAATATAAATACAAATTTTAAAAAGTGAAAATATATTAGATTTTTAATGCAATTTCTAACAAGTTTAATTAAAATAGATAAACAAATTAAAATGTAATAATAACCGAAAATGTCATGGCGGAGTATACAGACATGGCGGGGTATACAGACATTGCGGGGTATACAGACATGGCGGGGTTATACAGACATATCGGGGTATACAGACGTGGCGGGTATACAGACAGGGCGGGGTTATACAGACATATCGGGGTATACAGACGTGGCGGGGTATACAGAAAGGAAATTTTACCACAACGAAATAAGTGAACATTTTAAAACAATATCCATCCATAATACATCCGCAGAAAGCCGTAACAAAATGTATGTGGGACCATACATCAGGAGGGGTCCTCTTTTGAGTTATATTGATTAATTGAACTCCATTTATAGAAACCGACCTTCTTATTCCTTTTTTTCCCCTCAGTTTTGTTTAATTTACTGTGCCAGGCTCTAAAACCAACAAATTACCGCGGAAACCGAGAAAGGGCGATCACCGTAATTGATCGGTTTGTAAAACGACACTGCCCACCGATTACACCGGTTTATCCCCCCCTCCCTCCGGGACCTTTTGAGTTATATTGATTAATTGAACTCCATTTATAGAAACCGACCTTTTTATTCCTTTTTTTCCCTCAGTTTTGTTTAATTTACTGTGCCAGACTCTAAAACCAACAAATTACCGCGGAAACCGAGAAAGGGCGATCACCGTAATTGATCGGTTTGTAAAACGACACTGCCCATCGATTACACCGGTTTATCCCCCCCTCCCCCCCCCGGACAGACAAAAGGGAGCTGGCTCCCCCTCCCTACATCCCTGCGACACTCCGAGTTCTCCCAGAGTTTGCTTGCAGTCCATTTAGTGGAGAGTTTCGCTATGACGGTAATGGCTCGATTTACAACCCCCCTACCCCAGATGTCAAGATCGAAGAACAGATAAAAACGGGAGTTATTTTCCTTTGATGACATCTCACAGGTTCAAGGTGAAATATTCCAGTTTTAATGAAGTTTGCACTGTTGTCTCCATCTGCGTTGACGGCTCGGCAAAGCCGCCATTTTGTTATGTAATGTTTCGCTGGTGAGCGAAAGCCTGTTTTTGGCTAAAACTGTCAGCGTACGCGAATTTTACAAAATGACGAGATAAATAAAATAGACTCGCGCAAAATCCGCGAAGGGGATAGGGTTGGGGTCATATTAGTTTTAGAAATATTTTATATGAACAGGAAACGATTATACAATTGTACATACGTACGCCATTAAGAAATCTGTTACCGGAACTACGCACAGACAGCGTCTACCGCAGTCTGATCGCCAGATAATCTAAAATCAGTAGCCTGTTCGCGCCGGATCCAGAAAAATGGGAAGCAGGGTCCATGTGACAGATCGATAGGGTTTGTTTGGCCTTAAACCAGCAGCACGTGATTTTAAAAGTTCGACGCGGGCCGGTGGTTTTTCACCCCCCCTCTTCAAATCTTCAGATTCAGAGAAATCAAAAGGCAGGGTATGAAAATCGTTCCATGTGTGTTCTCAGTACATGGCGAGTGGAGATCTGAAAGAAACGAGAAGCTTCCCCTTATCAGTCCTACATCACTGTGACGGCGACGAGATGCGCCGCCGTCTGGTGGTCGCCTCTGGAACCGACCCGCTTATATTTTAATTTATATAAAAAAAAAAAAAAATTGTGATTTATCTCCCTTGTTTTCTACAAAGAAAAACAAGAAAAAATCACACATTAAACGAAAATGACGGCAACGAGCGGCCATCGTTTGAACGAGTAATGCCGCGTGGTTTAAAATAATGGGTGGTGACACTACTGACACCTGCCGACGATAATTTACCATGTACACGTGTTTACCGATCTGTTCAGTGAAGTAAGACAAAAAAAAAAAAAGCCACATTTTTTTTTTCTTTTCAGCCAGAATCGTGCGCTTATAATAAGTAGACGGAACCTAAATGGAGTTTTCTCTTCTAAAATATATTTTAAAACTTTCGAATAAATTGATGATTTTACGTCATATGTGGGGGACATTTCACCGGTCAGTCTACATGGTTTCTAGGATATAGGGACACGGCATCGGTATGTTGTCGCTATGTAGGAACATGTAGTTCTTCCAAAAAAGCGCATAGATTAGATTTATTGGCAGCGTTGTTTAAAGAAAGTGTATAAGGGTATAGGGAAAACGTTAGACCGTAGAAGTCCGAATCGGATTTCTCTCTCGAGAGAGAGAGACCAGATAAAAAAAAAAAAACCAAGATCGCAGTAAATCCTTAAGTTCTAAGGTCGAAGCCTTTGCTAGTTTTCTAGAAGTTCTACAGTAACGGGCAATTTTCTCTGTTTAATTATTCCACGTGAGCGTAAAGTTTCTCACGTTCGTGGCCACAAACGGTAATAAATCGATAACCGTGTGAAATTTCTGCATATGACTCCTCTTCACTTTTTACTTGACAGCCAGCGATATGCATACAATCTTAGAGGAATAGACAGAAGACCGAACGTCGAGAGAGAGAGAGAAGGATGGAGGGGGAGAGAGGAGGGATGAGAGAGAGAGAGAGAGAGAGAGAGAGAGGAGAGAGAGAGACGAGAGAGAAGAGAGAGAAGGATGGAGGGGAGAGGGAGGAGGGATGAGAGAGAGAGATAGAAGGATGGAGGGGAGAGAGGAGGGATGAGAGAGAGAGAGAGAGAGAGAGAGAGAAGAGAGAGAGAAGAGAGAGAGAGAGAGAGAGGAGAGAGAGACGAGGAGAGAAGATGATGGGAGAGAGAGGGATGAGAGATAGAGAGAGAGAGAGAGAGAGAGAGAGAGAGAGCGAAGAGAGAGAGAAGGATGGAGGGGAGAGAGGAGGGATGAGAGAGAGAGAGAGAGGGAGTTTGAGGCAGAGAGAGATAACTAGATGGAAGTCCGTGCCGATGGTTAAAGAAGCTCTTAGTTGAGTATTGATTTAAATACAGGTGTTTTATCTTTTGTAAAGTTTATTTGCCTCCATATATATATATCGAGCGGCGTAGCCCACTTTCTCGGTTTTCTTGTTCTTCCGTACCGCCCAGTTCCCCTGCTGGCTGTCCTCCGGGATACTTCGGATTCCTGATGAGAAACGTTCTGGCTAGATTTTCTCCACGGTAGACTCAGCGCCACTTTCCTGTGCGCATGCGCAAGGCGCTCCCATCCGTTCTGTCACACTCACCGAAAAGAAGCAAATATCCTACCCTTTATCCGATATGCGCGTATGAAGAACATTGAAGTTCCTTAAGATAATTTCTTTTTTTTTTTTTTGAAGACCCATACGATTTAGTCAGATGGCTTAAAGTATTTACCGGCGATACAGATAATAGATTGCTTTGCAGTATGTTAACATCGCGCTCGCTAACCTTATCAGCGCCCCGACATCTTGTCGGATTTTACCGGTTTTGCGGACGCCCAAATATAACAAAAGCAGTCACCCCCCCCCCCGCGGCTTTATTTGCTGGAACTGACTCGCAAACTCAACCTTTGACAAAAGTAAGATTGTATATATACACGAATTTTCTTAATAAAACTGTACCAACAACAGGATCGTTTTGGGCACAAGAGCGCTCAGGCTGCAACGGGCGATTTCTCGCTCTTCACGCTTATCTCCCATCTAATCCGATCTCACAAGACAAAAACAACATATGGCGTAGACCACAAGCATTCCCTCCATCCTCTTAACAGATTCCGCTATCATTTATGCTCTCCTACTGCCCACCCTCTCCACCTCAGCCTTCCTATTCCACGCACCTGTTTGTATACACGACCCGAGCTAACTTATTTCTATATTGTTGTTGTTGTTGTTGTTGCTGTTGTCTTTCCCTCCATTTCTTTTCTCTCACCCCGATGACGACACGGCGCACGATCAGGTGAAGATCGTTTTGAAGTAAGTGACGTGAACCAGATAAGACTGCGACGATAAGTACCTCTCCACGTCTCTCTCTCTCTCTCTCTTCACGTCTCTCTCTCTCTTTTCACGTCTCTCTCTCTCTCTCTCTCTCTTTCACGTCTCTCTCTCTCTCTCTCTCTCTCTCTCTCTCTCTCGAATGCCCGCTCGCTTGCCCACTCTTCGTCGATGGTCCATAAATCTCCGATAAAATAATTTTAAAAAAATCTATCTCGTTAAACGAGCCTTCTACAAACTTCCTCACAGGCCGTAAAAGCTCCCCCCCCCCTCCTCTCGTGGTTCCCTAATTTGCAACATTTTTATTAATTTATCAAAAGTAATTTACGTCGAGTGGGCACGAGCAAACAGCTGGGAGTCCGTTCGAACGAACACCCGCTCCCCACCCAGTCCACTCTGAACAAACGGCTAACGGAGAAGATCGCAATAATTCACAACTCTCACTTCTTTACGGACGATCTCGACAGTAAAAGGTAAGGGAGATGGCCGCCGTCGGCCGTGTAAGTAGAGGCACGTGTACAGTGACGGGCAAAAGTTGGCGGTAAAAAAAAACACAAAGACAAGTTGACAGTTAAAACAGTGAACTCCTGCCGTTCTGGAATTCCGTCATAATGTCAGGAAAGCGAGGGTATGCGAAACGTTCACTACCGATCTCGTTGATGTGCGACCCAATCAAAAGAAAGAGAAATGGCCTTTTTATCAGCGTAATGGCCGTGATGGGGTGCTTGTTTTTACAATTTTTACCTGTCGATTCGTGTTTGTCCCGCCATCGTTTTTAAACTTTCGTCCGCCCAGTCTGCGAGCGTAGGCACACAGCAAAACCAGCCATTCCATAACGACTTCAGTCGATTTACTTCCCTTCAAACACGTTTCTTAGAAAGTGTTACTTTCGTTTTTACACATTCGCGCTGCCTCAGTAGCCCTCAGACTCCACTGTGAGGCTCTTGGAGTTACATAGGTGTAACGTGTAAAGAAGCAAAAACTTTACCTGGCCATCTGATGCAAAAAAAAAAAGAGAAAATATTAGATGATGGCACGTGTACAAACGTTTGCACGTAACACGGATACTCCACGTGGAGAAATATGTCGTTCGTAGGATGGCTGATCGTCACCGGATCACGCTACAGGCTATAATTAATTTCTGCTTTAATTTTCTTGTATAAGCGAAGGAAAACGGGACAAGGAGCAGCTGAATGCTTACTGGAGAAACTCTCCACCAGAATCTTTCATTTATTTAGATACGAAAGGAAGCGCATACCACGGAGATAAACAGCACTGACTCCGTAGCCAAATTCATAGAGCTCTTTTAAAATGAGAGCAGAAAAGGTAAGATATCTGACTTATGCAGCAACATTCTTCCCCTACCAAATGTTGTTTTGCAAAACTATGACTCGGATTTTTTTTTTTTTTTTAGGCGTGGAAATACCAGTGCTTACACAAATAATAGGTCTAAGCGTCGAATGATAGTCTTTCCTAGCAAACAAGGTCTATAAAACGAGTAGTCGTTCTTTGTGCCGAAATTCTTTTTCTTTTTCAAAGTGCAATAGAAATATCTCAAGAATGACAAATTGTTCTTAAAAAAGGGATCTGCTAGTTTCGTACCCCTCCAGAATAGTAATGGATATGAAGTTTGTGTCTAGAAAGGACCATCACTTTGGTTGGCTTTAGTCATAGCTGAGTTGCGGGTAACAACTATTCAAATTTTACTTTTAAAATTATGGGGGAGAAGCTACCTGTCTAAAGGTGTAACGCATGCGTCCATTTCATTGGCCGAGAGAAATCGATTAACCAATCAGAGCTGGGATACAGTAAAAGTCGGCTATAGGAACATACGCAAATGAGGGACACCCAGAGGTGAGGAAGAGACTCTTGTTCCCTTCACTTAAAAATGTATCTCAATAAGAGCGGTGGCACCCACTATTTTCCAACATTCTAGTCTCGACATGGGGCCTTTTTGACTTGCTTACAGCCTAGCTGCTTCATTATCCAAAGCTTGCTAACTGTTGAGGGAGAATTACCTTGCGCACAAACAAAACGAGCGCGACGTGTATCTCCATGGAGATTTACTAAAGTGCAGCCTCCCCGATTTTTCCAGACTTTTATTCAAACAAAACTATAGTTTGTTTTTTTTTTTTTCATTTTTCACGATAATTAACGATTTTTTTATTTTGCTTTGTCGTCTTAAATTCGGAACACGAATACACACAGGGGCTACTTGTCCCTCCGTCATTATGTCAACATCGATTCGCGTCGCCCATCTCATTCTCGCCGTTTTTGGAGTCCACGCGGCGAAGCTTTTATTTACGTGAGTCTCTATTTCGCAATCGGCCGTTCACAAAAAAAGCTCACGAAAAACTGTAAGGCAAGCAAAGGTTCGGCGGCGAAACGGGAGATGGGCGAAGTGTACGTGATTACCATCGTCGGCACCAGTCCAGCTAGCGCCACTGAGCGATGAGCCAAAAACCCTGGCGAGCTGGGCGCGCTGGTGAGGTCGGGCGGCGTGGCGTGTTGGTTGGCTTTCTGGTATCGGGTTTTCGATTGCAGATACTCCGACTTTCTCACTCTCTGTCTGTATTGACGTCATCTCTCTCTGTATTGACTTCATCTCTCTCTATGTATTGATGTCATCTCTCTTTCTGTATTGACGTCATCTCTCTCTGTATTGACGTCATCTCTCTCTGTATTGACTTCATCTCTCTTTCTGTATTGACGTCATCTCTCTATGTATTGACGTCATATCTCTTTGTATTGACGTCATATCTCTCTCTGTATTGACGTCATCTCTCTTTCTGTATTGACGTCATCTCTCTATGTATTGACGTCATATCTCTTTGTATTGACGTCATCTCTCTCTGTATTGACTTCATCTCTATTTCTGTATTGACGTCATCTCTCTGTATAGACGTCATCTCTTTCTGTATTGACGTCATCTCTCTTTGTATTGACTTCATCTCTCTCTCTTTGTATTGACGTCATCTCTCTGTATTGACGTCATCTCTCTCTCGTTTGTGGGTAGAGAGAACAGTTATCCGCTGCAGAGGACCTAAATTACATCTTACCCACTTAAACAGCATTCTTTTTCTCTTCATCGCTATGCTTTGTCGGCCAGTCAGCGCTCTGTTTAACGATATGGCGGAAAAGAAAGATTCTGCAGAAGACATTACAAGGACAAGTCCCCCACCATCAACCAAAACAACACGATTCCCGCTTCAACATTTTGCGTGTGTTCAGCAGGGGCGAGAAAAGCGAAAAATGTATTAATTAGCTTAAAGAATCACACACGAAGTCTGATTGAGAGGAAGACGGAAATCCGTGATCAGACTAGAAGCCGTCCTGTTTCACTTTTAAATCAGGACCCAACATTTTTAAAGTAGTCTGCAAACAAATCACTTTATTGGCGACACACACACAAACACACACACACACACATACACACACCATAATAGTGTACGATGCAAGTCTAGAAAGTTTTAAAGAAAAACTGTAGTTACGCTTAGTTTAGTTTCTTCGAGGCCCCTTAGGTAGCTACAGGTGAACATGCATTTGATATTAACAATGTTGTTTTATTTTAAAGCAGCAGAATTCTAAATGGATTAATTAAATTGCCTTCTGTAGTGTTCAATAATAAAAGCGTGAATTTAGTTTAAGAATGAAACTAATAGATATTTTTCTTCTCATATATATATATATATATATATCAATGAACAACATTCTTTTTCCTTAATAACATACTAAATATTTCTCTTCTATGGGAGCCTTGCTTAGCTTGCTGTCATCTCATAAATAACCAAACGAAAATCATTAAACTCCAGCTAAAGAAATGTTCGAAGAAAAGTTGGATGTATTTATTATTTGCTTGATATTCTAAATCATATGTTCACTTGTATTTGATTTGAAAAAACTTGAATGTGATTTTAAAAATTCGTAAAAATACAAAACAAAGAAAAAGAAGAATCACAATGAATTTTCTTGCTATCTGAATACGCCAGGTCTCTTTCTTTCTGTGTTGTCTTTTTTCAAAGAAAAGCGCAATCTAGCGATCATCACCATTTGCTGTTCAACTTATTAAAAGCTAATGCGAGAAATAAAAGAAGATAAACAATGAAGAATGGCCGTAAAGATATTAAGAAGTCAGCTCTCTCCATAGATAATCGACCAATGAAATTGAGGTATAAACGTACGAACGTTAATAATGACAACAAAGAATAAGGAATTGAGCGCAAAACTCTTCGCACTTCACCTTCACATGAAAATATCTTTCTTCGACGTTTCAAGAGAAATATCTCATATCGCTCTTCTTCAAGACGGTTCTAACGACCTCGTTTTCGTGCAAGACTAATTTCCAAGGAAAGTTTTCGTCGAAAAGCCGTTAAAGCGATTGTCTTCAGGACAGGAATGGAATCCCAAGTTGCTATGTTCAGCGCGATAGTTGCAGAAGTTAAGGTACTCTAATAGCAATGGCTTTTGCAGGAAAGCTGGGGGATATCGCGGCCATCTGTATGTTTTGTTTTTTTTTTCTCATTCGGATCGAAAGCCGAGCGAGTTGTGATGGCAGCTCGGGCTACAATATCGTCAAAAGCACTGACAACAGAAAACAGACAAGGAAAAGTGGTAGGCATATCCGTCCCTCCACAACCCCCCACCCCCTTAATGCAAGCGTGGCATCCAGCTATTCTTGGCATGCCCATTCGTACGGGAAGCGTGGCGCACGTGATAACGTGTCGTAATTTAAATGACGCCTTGTTGCCCGGAAACGTAAACGTGATGTAACAGGTTTGGTAGGCGATGCCAATTTTTGAAACGACAACCGCGCTTCCCAATCATAGTTTTTCTTCGTGGAAACGGAAAATTATTTCGGTCCTTCCATCTGCCGTTCACCCTTTCAGTGTCCCGCGCGTTTCCCGTGAGCTTCATCAGTGCAGGTTTTCGGGGTTTTTCGGCCAACTTCTGAAATCAGAAAGAGTTTCAACAGAGAATTCCGTCAGCGCGGTCCGCGTTTCGAGACTCGTTTTGTCTCCACCTCGACAGCGTCACCATCCAGCAAACATCAGTCACCATCCAGCAAAGATCAGTCACCATCCAGAAAACATCAGTCACCATCCAGCAAAGATCAGTCACCATCCAGCAAACATCAGTCACCATCCAGCAAAGATCAGTCACCATCCAGCAAAGATCAGTCACCATCCAGCAAAGATCAGTCACCATCCAGCAAAGATCAGTCACCATCCAGCAAACATCAGTCACCATCTAGCAAACATCAGTCACCATCCAGCAAAGATCAGTCACCATCCAGCAAAATCAGTCACCATCCAGCAAACATCAGTCACCATCCAGCAAAGATCAGTCACCATCCAGCAAACATCAGTCACCATCCAGCAAAGATCAGTCACCATCCAGCAAACATCAGTCACCATCCAGCAAAGATCAGTCACCATCCAGCAAACATCAGTCACCATCCAGCAAACATCAGCGCTGTGAACTCTTGGCAGTCATTCGAAACAGTGAACAGCGAGTAGAGGCGGTGGGTGATGCCAGCGAAATGCGTCGAATACTACGGCTCCTGGGAAGGAAACAACACACGATAAGCGTACAGAAATCAGTTTGAGATGATGGAGGTTACTTCGTGTGGTAGACTGGACCCCGACTTCATGTTTCAGAAGGAGCTGTAGGCAAGACTCTGGTGTGGGTCATATAAAACTGGTACTGTTGACGATAGATGCGGTCAAGAAAGTAAACCCGATCTTTCTGATGGTGATGCTAAGTACCTCGGGCTCTGTTGTCTACCTGATAAACAACGTTGCAGATAACCCGGCTGCAAGTACAGGTGTCAACGCTACTCTAGAGCAGTAAGTTACGTGTTGACGCGAAGTGATCTTAATGGATGTGTAGCTTCCTGAAAAGCTTTGTTGAGGAGAAGCAGCCGAACGGAAAGGCTGAAGGGGGCAGCAGAAGCAAAACAGCGGATGGATTGATTACCAAGCATAGAAGGTGCTCTTTACACACGAGTTAAATCTGAACTGACTGGCGGCAATCGGCGGCAGTTCGAAAACAAGCAGAGAAGTGCCGTAACAGTCAGTGTACAACAGCTACAGTGAAGCGTGGAGGCGGACCAATGAATGTGTGGGGGCTGCATAACAGCCAAAGATGTCATAAATTCGCATAAAATGGACATACTGACTGCCGACAAGTACAGGCAGGATCTCCTCGTCCAATATATCATTCTTTCAGAAAGACATCGTATTGGGCGGAAATTCTGTCTTCCAACATGACAATGATTCCAATCGTACAGCCAGTGTGTTGAAAAACTATCTGAAATATAAAGGGATCTAATGATGTGCACATAATTGTGTAGTATCCATTTCATATGTTCCACAGTGTATATGCTTGTTTAAAGATCTTGCATACATTGTATAGATTCCACAACGTCCACACTTATGTAACTATCTACTCTAAATTGTATATGTTCTACAGTATATAGTCATGGAATTCAACTAGTATACAGTTCATAGATTACACTGCATACGTTCACGTTATTCTTCAGTATATATATCATATGTTAGATGAGGTGAGGTAAGCAGTCATATAGCTCCAGTACACGTTTTACATGATAGACAATGTATACCTTTACGTTATCATTACATTCCATAAGCCTGCAGTGAATGTTCATGTACATTTTTAGTATATATTTCATATTCCCACGGCGCACATTTTTAATGAATATTCTACTATACATTTTGATAGGCTTCACAGTGTATTTTCAGATAATTCTCTATTTCACATTTCATTATAGGTTCATGCAATTTTCCAGTATTTATTTCATACTTTTGCAGTGCATAATTATGTAAGTATCAGCTATTCATTTTATAGTTTCCAAATAGTATGTTTATTTATTTGTCCACTATCCATCTAATAGATTCTACACTATCTCTGTTTATGCAGTTATCCAGGTTCCTCACAGAATGCTTATGTAATTCTCCAATATGCATTTCCTGTGTTTAACGGTCTATAATTATGGCTGATTTTCCATTATAAATCTTATAAGCTCTATTAATGAAATTCACCGGTATACATTTCATATCATCCACAAGATATACAGTTATGTAATTCTTCAGTATGGTTTTTATTGTCTAGTATACATCTGATAGGTTCCACAGTGTATATGTAATTCTCTACTATACATTATATATGTTTCCCGGTGTATATTCATGTAATTCTTCAGTTTAGATTTCATAGGATGACAGTGAATGTTCATTTTATTCTTTAGCACAGATTTCATATGTTCCACACTGTAAATGACATGTAATTGTTCAAAATACATTTCGTAATTTTCACAGTGCATATTCAGTCAAGTCTTTCTGTAAGCATTTAATATATTCTACTGTGTATAGATGAATTTAATTTTTCAGTATTCGTTTCACTAATTCCGCTGTGTATGTTTATGTAAATATACAATATTTATTTATGTAATTGTTCAGTTCACATTTCATGGGTTCCAGAGTATAAGTTAATGTAATTGTCCAACCTATATCTAACAGGTTTAAAATGTACATCATTATGCAATTATCCATTTTGCATTTCATCCGATTCACGGTGTATATGTTTATGTTACTGTCTAATATACATTTCATAGGTTTCACAATCTATAGGTTTTTGTAATTGTCCGCTATACACTTCATAGGAATTACAGTGTATATCTTCATGTAATTATCTTTCATAGATTTCACAGATTCCATAGTGTCTATATGTATTTGTGTAACTGTGCGCTAATTACCGGTTCTGCAGTGCATATGTTTTTGTAGCTGTCTGCTGTACATCTTCTAAGTTCCGGAATGAATATAGATTTTTGTTATAAGTATTTATAAAATCCATATTTTACAGTGGTTTCGGGAAATGTCAGAATTCACAGAAACATTTAAAATTGATTATCTTTTAAGATATTGACTAGTTTTTTTCTTCTAATGGTATCTAGTTACATCATGTCAAGCTTGTCGACACTCATAAAAACTGATAGAAGTTGGGATTGATCACCACTGAATTTCATTGCAACCTGCCACCGGAAATAGTATTCCAAACTGTCCACGTCGTTACGGACAACCCGCCACCGGAAATAGTATTCCAAACTGTCCACGTCGTTACGGACAACTCGCCACCGGAAAATAGTATCCACAAAAATGTTCCCGTCGTTACGGACAACCCGCCACCGGAAATAGTATTCCAAACTGTCCACGTCGTTACGGACAACCTGCCACCGGAAATAGTATTCCAAACTGTCCACGTCGTTACGGACAACCCGCCACCGGAAATAGTATTCCAAACTGTCCACGTCGTTACGGACAACCCGCCACCGGAAATAGTATTCCAAACTGTCCACGTCGTTACGGGCAACCTGCCACCGGAAATAGTATTCCAAACTGTCCACGTCGTTACGGACCCTCCTCGCGGGGAAGTATCTCAGCTTCCTGGTGATGACGACTGAACGCACACTTCTTGACCCATTCAGGGCGTCCGAGTGGTTTCCGTTTCCGGAAATCCGACTGGCGGCCTTAGAGCTATCGAACTTTTTCTCGAATCGATCAACCGAGTTATCACTTTATTCAATGATGAGTGCGATTGCGAATAAATGGTTTAGAACGCGTAGCCTCCGCGCCATTTTCTTTTGGGGGGGTTGGTGGTGGTGGTGACGTCACACGGGCGGGTAACCGTAACTTCTAGATGGTTAGGTAAAGTAAAGGTGCGAATAGACGGGCGAGTGGCCTTTAAAGTCCCGTAATACTGGTCACTGCAGAGGCACTGCGCGAATCCATAAATTATAAAAGAAAGAATCGTAAACCGGTTCGAAATCTTTGCTATAGAAACGGCGACCGACGAGCCCACGAGAGAACTGTTATCTCCCTTCCTCCGCCTCTCGCCCCGCCGTGCACATAATGAAGAGAGAAAGAAAAATAGAAAAGAATGGCTGTTGACAGAAGTTTGGAGCGACAACGATGTTTGCGTATTTGCTTAGCTTTCGATGACAGTAAACAGCCCCCCCCAAACTCTGATTGGAGGCAATTAGCGGAGGACGAACAGATGTTCCCGGCCGAGCGAGCTGAAAGGGCGGAGATACCTGGTCAGATCGATTCCAGTATTGACTCATCTGTGAGGAGGATTGGAAATGCACATAAGTTGTCTCGAGCAGATTCTGTGAGCGGCAAGTGAAGTGCGAGCGTTGTTTAGAGTTCCGGCTACATCGAAAAACCCGCTTTTCTCTGTTTGCTTGTGTTGTTGTTGTTGTTGTTTTTTTTTTTATTTTTTGGACGTCAGATACGTATTTAGTCTTTTGTACAAATAAATATATACATCAAGGGAAACAAAAACCACCGAACTGTCCGGGGTTGGTCTTCCTGTTGTTGTTGTTGTTGTTTTTTTTTTTTATTATTATTTTGTCAGAATAGAGAAAGAAAATTATGGATTTTTCATTTGTTGGGATAGATTAAGTTAATAACCACGTGAATAAAAGAAACTTCTCTGTTTTATTCCGACTTGCATCCATCTATTATTTGGCGTTTTGTGATTCCAAAATTTTAAATTTTTAAAGAAAAGAAAGAATTTAAACGAAGCATCTCTCTCTCTCTCTCTCTCTCTGCAGGGAGATATTTACGAAACGCTAAAGTGAAAGTAGAAATCGAAGCCGCTGACTTCGTCTCGGCCCGATAGATGGCGCGATGTTTGGCTGACGCCCATCACGGACTCAAGTCTCTACTCTATCTATTTCGAACGTTCGTGAACGATGAGAGCGAACACCTATACCTTTTTAGGAATGATAAAAGATCTCGATTTTTTGGAAAGGTAACATTCCTTTCTTTTCAAACCAGATTTGAAGAAAGCAAATTGATTTCACTCGATACAAAAAAAAAAAAAAAAATACTTTGAATTATCACCGGACAGGCCCCGCTGACACGAATTCACTAATTAGTTTGGGCTGCAGAGATTATCAATACACATAAATGACGAGAACGGACGTCTTGGAAAACGCAACGGCTCATTAGCTGGTAATGCACCTGTCCAATGGCTGAGCAGTTAGAACGAGAGTCAGCTTCCTTTTGGAATGCAGGTGTTCCTTCGTCGCGCTTCAGTGAGAAAGCAACGCATCTGTTCTCGTTAGATTCTGTAAATATAGATATGGGTAAAGTATAATTCATAAAATTCAGGTCCTTTCTGATCAGAAACTACTCGAACTTTACGCCTAATCCAGGTGTCGATCCTCGGTGTTTCCCTTCTCTTTCTACCTGCGCTGCATCATTCACTGCTTTTGCATACTTCACTCCCTTTACCTGTGTATTGTGACTTGTCTTTTGCTATCATAGTATATGGATTTTTAGAACCTTATACACAAGTAGATTACTGCACAAAGAGAATAATTTTAAGTCAATCTAATAAGAATAATACTAATAAGAAAATATAGTAATAATAATAAAATAATAATATAATAATAATAAATAATAATAATAATAATACTAATAATAATAATAATAATAATATTTTTTCAACATTTATTTTATCTGTTAAACCTAAAGATGTCTGACCTAATCCAGATTTGTGCATTTTATCATACGTGTAATTAACACCTAACCCTTACAAATTTTAAAATAAAGATGTCGAACGAAGAATAAGCTCGCTCTGTTTTCCACGTGTGACTAGCTGAGTGTCTCACACCCCACAAGTTGCAGTGACAAGAGAGAGAGAGGAGATGGAGAGGAGAGAGAGAGAGAGAGAGAGAGAGAGAGATGTGAGTCGAGAGAGAGAGATGGAGAGAGAAGTGAGAGAGAGAGATGGGAGAGAGAGAGGAGAGAGAGAGAGGAGAGAGAGCAGAGAGAGAGGAGAGAGTTTGAGAGAGAGAGAGAGGAGAGAGAAAGATTGAGAGCGAGAGAGAGAGGAGAGAGAGAGAGAGAGAGAGAGATGGGAGAGGGATGAGAGAGAGAGAGAGATGGAGATGGAGAGAGATGGAGAGAGATGGAGGGATGGGGAAAGATGGAGATGGAGAGAGAGAGAGATGGAGGGAGAGTAGATGGTCGAGAGAGAGGCGGGAGGGGGGGGCGACGATCGGATCTACCGAATAATGAAATACGCAAAACCGGAACTTCCGGCAACTGGGCGTTGACGTGATTCCAGCATCTCTTCCCTCCTCCTCCTCCTCTTCTTCTTCTTTTCTTCTTTTTTTTTTTGCTTTTCGAATTTTCTCACGTGGCTACTCAGGGATATCGGTCTCTCCCCTAATTTTATTCGTCGACTAGAACAGGGGTTTGGGGGGGGGGCGCAGGGAATCCGACCGACTTGTCTCTCCAGAAGCCGGAGAGCGGCAGAACGTGGAGCCGGCGCCGAGCAGCTCCGACTGTCGCCGAGCTTCTCAATCTGTTACACGGACGCGCGATGCCGGTCCGATCTTCAATTATGTCAACAAATTTGGCAGAAAGAAAGAAAGAGGAGAAAGAAGAAGCTGTTACGCGCGAACAAAGTGTATTAATTTGCTGTTTGCCCGTCGCTTTTGAAAAACGGACCGACAGCGCCACCTGATTTCGGTCCCCCGACAGTAACGAAATCTGGCGGGAAAGTGTCGTCTGCTTCTAGTGAAATGAGCACGTTTAGCAGAAATCAATCAGCACGCGATACCTTAAACCAACACAGCCCCGACGGCTTTCGAATCAATTTGGCCTGGCTTCGACATGAACCGGTTCGCCAACATTAAGGGGAGGGAACAATGAAGGGATCAGGCCGACGGAAACTGCTCTTTCTCGCCCGGTTTCTTTACATTGTTCCCGCGCATGTGTGAAGCGCATTGACGTGGCGCGCGACACGGAAACATTAACAGGGCGCTGATTTGTCCGCGATGTTTGGAAAGGAAGTATACTAATTATCGAATTAGAAAAAAGAAAAGAAGGAGAAGGCTCGTTCTTCTTCACAATGGTACTTTTGAAAAAAAAACACGTGCGCGTCAGGGATTAGGGTTGAATTCTCCGTGTTGGATTAGGGGAATCATTGTGCGAGATCTTGTCTTCGGACGGACGGTGAAATTGGTTTTAAATAAAAAGAAAACACGGGGAGGGAGCAGATTAAAGAACGGAAGAGGAGGAGGAGGAGGAGGGAGAGATGTAGAACCGTCGTATTGGAGAGTGAGTTCTCTTCGCTGTTATATAGATGTACAGCGATGTTCAGTTTCTATCCTTTTTAAATTATTATGAGATTAGATTAGATGAGAGAGAGAGAGAGAGAGAGAGAGAGAGAGAGAGACACACACACAGAGAATGACGTCAGTTACAGAGAGAGGAGAGAGAGAGAGAGAGAGAGAGAGAGAGAGAGAGAGAGAGATGGGAGGGATGGGGGAGATGGAGATGGAGAGATGGCGAGAGAGAGAGAGAGAGAGAGAAGAGAGAGAGAGAGACACCCACACACACACACACACACACACACCCACCATGAATGACGTCAGTTACAACAGAGAGATGGAGAGAGAGAGAGAGATGGAGAGAGAGGAGAGATGGAGAGCGAGAGAGAGATGGGGGAGGGATGGGGAGATGGAGCTGGAGAGACTTGGAGAGCGCGGAGTGCTCGAGCTATAGAGCGAGAGCGATCGCGCACCGTGAGGGCGCGATGGTCTAGGCATCTAATGTACACCGTTGGCCATAATTAAATTTCTGAAGTTTGACGAACCTAATTTGCAACGCAACTGGCGGTGAAGTCTCAATTTCTCGGAAAATGCTTTCACCACACGGAAATCGAAATTTTTCCTACAATCGATGACACTCCACTAATTTGGCTTGTAAGAATTTCCAACCTTCGTGGAAATTTAACTTAAAAGAGATTTATCTTCATCTCTTAAAAGAAGCAAACACTAGACCTGTCCGGGTGACAGAAGCTCCATCTTGGCACGCACGATTTGCACAACAAATGCTTATCCTTAGGAGAGTCCTCGTGTCCAATCTGGCAGTATTCCGAGACATCGACCAGCCGGCCGCTCTGCCTCCATTCCTTTCACTCTTTCTCGAACTACCGTTGTCCCGATCTATACTCACATCTCCCTCTAGAACGGCGCGCGAGCAAGAACGAATCAGTTTTGTCGCTTCCATGTCATCTGGTGCCGCCATAGCCTTCTCGTCGATGGCAAGTTATTTTCGCTCGTTTGCTAGGTTCCTTGTCTGTCTTTTTCAGTGGCACCGTTCTATCTGCAAGTTCGGACAGTGAATATTTTTTTAAGTCCGTCCTTGTTAGCACCAATTTGGAAGCACTTCTGATTTTAATCTTTGATTTAAAAATAACAAACAAAACAGGATAATTGCGGTTTATTGACGGTGAAATAGATTTTAAAAAAGAACGACAGCAAACTTATCCAGCTTCCGGGACAAAGCTTCATCCTGTGTCTGAAACGTTCATTAACAAAACACTGCGATAACATGGGGAATTTTCCATTTAAAATTTAAAAGCGACAGATTTTTTTTTTTGTAAATAAATAAAATGGAGAGAATAATCATAAAAGTGTAAAAAAATATTTCTAGCGAATGGAATATAGTCTGTTCACTTTCTAACAAAAGCAGCGGACATTTAAGAAAAACGCATCTTTTTTTTTTTTTTTTAAAAAAGAAGAAGAGATGTGAATAATAATCGTCGTTGTTTGTAACTAAGACACCATCCGCTTCAGTTTTTCGCTGTCACGTGACAAAATCTTTTGCGCCTTAAAAAAATAATCAGCCAAAAAAAATAAACATGGACGTAATGGACGACGCTGGGAAGCATCGCTTTAATTATTATTATTTTTATTATTATTATTATTTTATTATTATTATTATTATTATTATAGTATTATTATTATTATTAGTATCGTCACTTCGGTTCGGAGGTTTCGTGTGCCGCAAGCCAAAAGAACAAGCAGCACAATGGCTATGAAGACATCATCAAACACAGAGAAGGCCTCACTGGGTGTAAGTGATCTTTGTACCACTTCTACGACGACTACTACTACCGATCTGCATCAAGAATTACTTTCCTAACAACAATACATGGTATAGATGGAGTGAATCTATAATGATTTACTGTTGGCGTTCAAACGTCACTAGAGTGAATCTATAATGATTTACTGTTGGCGTTCAAACGTCACTAATCATTAAAACCTTTTTTTAAAAAAAAAAATAGTGAATGTAAATAGAAAATGTATACGATTAAAAATTAAATTCAGCAGTTTTTCTTACTGCATATTTTAAATAAACCTAAAACTGTAGATATTTAAATGGACTATCAAGCCGGGTTTCATTTGAACGCTTCTAGTATTATAGTAAATACAATTTGTTCTTAACAGATAGAAAAGCATCAGATACGGGAAAGAGAACCAAGCGAGTATAATTACACATTTTATTATGAAAACCAATTAAAAAGTGGTGCTGAAAGGAAAATTAAAAAGGAGGAGGAAGAGATTTGTAAGTTGGGTGGATATTTTACCACCGGGTTGATATTCGCCTAAAGATTATCTCCCCTGGAACATCGCTCTTTTCACGGTAAAGTGTGATTGCCATTGAAGTTTCTCGGAGGCTTAATTCGTCGGGCCCCCGGGGCGGTGCTTGGTCTGCCCCCCTTACGTCCATCGTTATGCACTCGACTAGGCTACACGTGTGCATGTTCGCAGCACCAAGATCGATAGAATCTTAATTAACTGCGTCCGACGATGAACGAGTCGTTCGGGAGAATTGATTTTTACCCCTTCCTCTCGTACGGAGCCGCAGAGATAGATGATACGGGGCAGCGGACCCGCCCCCCTGCGGAAGGTAAACAAGAGGACGTGATCCCTTTCCGCGTTTGCGGCTGTGGCTAGGAAGAATCGAAAGACAATTTACGCCGTCCAAACCCGCGCACGTGTTTCGCCCATGAGGAGAATTCTGAACGCGAAGTGTTCCGGGCGGACATTTAATTTTTTCATAATAGGAAATGGATAATTACACCCCGCGGTGCTGAGGATCAATGATCTCCGCTTGTTTAATAGGCCCGGTCAAAGAAAGCTAAGGAGGGTCGGGACGAGCCGATTCGCGATGCGATGCCTTGTTTGTCGGGAAGACAAAGGGGCGGCGGTAGGGAACTGGCCCGAGCGTGCTCGTCCGGGAATTCGGGAGTGTGAGAAGAGAGAAGGTGCTGCTAACGAGGTGGAGAGGCAGAGACTCGGAAACCGACATGCAGAACAAACAAAACTGCCATTGCTAAGGTGCAACTGAAGGAGGAAGTGACTGCTTCCTGATCTTTCCCTTCGTGGGGGGAACAAACAGATTACGTCAGGGGGGGAGAACGGGGAAAGATTCCCGGGTTTTTAGCTTGTTTGAAAAATGAGAGATCGAAAGCGTTGTAAAGAGATGGCGCACAGCAATGAGACAAGATGTGGAAGGAAACCCGAAGGCCCGATCTCTCAGATTTTCGCAAATTAAATTAAGCCAGGTCTAGTATATTTAACTACGGCCAAGAAGAAGCTGGAGTGTTGTTTTTTTGTTTTTTTTGCAAATCTTAACCGGGTTACTTGAAGGATGGGGAAATCACGCGATTTCTCATTTCGGTTCTTTGTTGTTGTTGTTTTTTTTTTTATTCAGAGAGGAGGATATCGTCTTGACCTGCCCCGTTTTTGAATCTTTGAACCTTCCGAATGGTTATTTCTAGAAATAAGACCGTTTATACAAGATCAAAACAAACAAACAAACAAACAAAATAAATTAAAAATAAAAAAAACGTTTCGGTCCCGCTATCGGCTTGCAATTTAAAAAAGATTCACACCATCATATACGATACATCTTAAGTGAGGGTAAACCGAGCGTTCTTTACAACGGTAGAGGGCGCCACCGATATATTTGTTGCCTTTTTTTTTTTTAAAAAAAACTGCATGCTACACACTTCGACATGTAGTTTTTAACACGTCGAAATGTGCGTATCCGTGGTGTGTTCTCTCTGCCATTCGTCATACGAATCACGGGGGGCTCATAGCAGGTCGAGCGAGGGAATCGACTGCAGCGCGCTGAGAGATGATTCTCCACTGAAGTCTCGCGATGAAGCCTGGTGGCTTCCGCCCGCGAGTCCAGGGGCTCTGCGTGTTCACGTTACCCGCTGTCGTTTATAGGTGCGGCCACAGTGATGAGATCTTGCTTACAGTTCAACTTACACGTGCCAACTACTACAAACACATTAACCATTTGCATACCGTTCCTGTGTATGGTTACATACTATCGGTAAAAAAAAAATTTGAACTAAAAGAATATAACGAACACTATTAATCATGGGGTATGACGGCAATTCATTGACGAAATTCCCCAGGGGGGGGATAGGAGAAGGGGACACAGTTATGGAGTTATTAAACGTTAATTTCTATTCTTTATAAGCCATAATGGTTCCATGTAGCTAAACTAAATATTGCTTGGCCTTGACAAGATGCTGAATAAGCCTGGTGACTTACTGTCTCCTAGTAGCTAAGAATATTTCTCTACCTGAGGTTGGAAGCCTTTCATGAACCTCACCTTCCGGTAGATACTGTAAATAACAAAGTATCTCTACAGCAATTCCGGCAGGGACTACTCACAAGTTTTAAACCCAGATGTCGCCACGATTGGCATCTCGTTTACTAAATCCCTTTTCTTGGTGCCTATGTACCACAAGCTTCCCCACATGCAAGGAACCACAAAAGGCCCAATAGCCACATCCTGACAGGTGGAACGGAAATCGCTTGTAAATACATTAAATAGTCCTTCCGGTGTGTGCTAGTTCTAGTTAGTGTTGGGACCTAGGTAACGCGCCATCGATTGCTTACATGGACACTGCTTTGTTCTTCCTATTTATGGTCAGAGAAACGAAACGCAAAATAATTATTTTGACATTATTCCCGCATAAAGCTGTTCCCCAAATCTTGATTGTGGCTTCTGGTTGTGCCGTACTGCCAGATGCGCTTCACTTGCTCAATGTGCTTCTGGAAAAAAATATCTAGATTATTTCATTCAGACTGGTTGCATCTGATTTCATTTACACTGGTTTTCAACCCCCTTAATCTTCTCCAAATCTCCTGTAATATTTCTTTTTAAAGACGTTAGCCACCCCCCCTTTTCTTCCCACATACGAGTACAGTTACTCCTACGTATAAAGTATCAAGTTTAATTCACGAAATCTTTACTTTATTTGCGGACGAAAAACTGCCAGAACTAAACTTCTCCTTATGGTGCTCCGTCCTGTTTTCCCAGAGATCTCAATAGAAATACTGTCAAATTGGCATGATAATAAACTGTTATTTACTCATTTATTCTTGTCAGCTAAACACGAAAGAACACGTATGTTTATTTTATCAAGTTGTCTCCCTTAGCCCCTTCCCAACCCACCCACCACCGAAACAAACAGGTACTCCATTACAATTAAAACAATAAAAGGTGGTGTAATGGCTGGGCCATACATCTGTTAAAAGACTTTAAAAACAGAAATATTTTTCCATTGTTTGGTGATAAAAAAAAGCAAATAAATGTTTACTTTTAATGAGGCTCCCGAGACAGCATTTCATTGTCAAACGACAGAGTGCATTGTTTTGTTTGGAACGTTTTTCTTGATGCTTATCAGCAAATAATAAGTATTACAAATCTGTGCCTAAATCAATTCTATCACCTATCAGGGATTGTCGTTTTTGATTTTGTTTTCTAGTTTTATTTTTAACTACCTTATGCATTTAAAACGGTATGCATAATTAAGTAATCCAGAGTTGTCTCCGACGTTAGGAATATTTCCCACAAGTCTCTGAAGCTCCCGTCTTACCCCCCCCCACACGCACAAGCATTGGGTTCTCTCCTTTCCTGGGACCAGCTCTTACCTGTCGTTTTACTCTTTGTTCTTTTACTTATTGTTCGCTAACCGGAGTTCGTCATCAAACCACGAAATTGAACGGACGGAACACTTCTTCTGCGCACGTGTTATGTGTACGAGATCAATTCTCGTGAAGAAGTTAAGGGGTCTCTACCTTTGCTCCTTAAACGAATTGGCTGGGTTCCCGCGCGGTCTCGTCACCTGACCGCTTTAGTCGCAAACTGCTTAACCTTAAACAGTGGATTTTCCTTTCTGTTATGGACCAGGTGCACATTAATAGAAGCCTGATTGCCACAGGTGGGCTTCGCCGTGTTACGACGTTTTTTTCCTTAGAGTATCTTTCTGAGGTGACAGACACCACGTGATCGCTCGAACCTTTTCTGTCGGTTGTCGAGACTGCGTAGCTATGCTTTTATTATTATTATATATAACAGTAGAGTTAACTTGCTATAGCGCATGGTGTTAGCGAATTATTAAACGCCCACTAGATGGCGCTGACAGCGATTTATTGGAAAATTATGCCGCGGAAACTGGTAATGTTATAAGGGAGATAACTCTAATAGTTTGAATTTATACGGTGAATAATGGCTGTAGATAAATGCCTCTTTTTAAGTTAGTACACGATTGTGTTCGTAGCACGAAGTTCCGATTCGAAATATAATCCTGCGATCCGGTTCTCCACCTAATAATTTCAAGTGGTTAAATAATCGATAAGGGTGTAAATTGTATTTCTAAGAATAAAAATTTTGAAAAATCATCTTTCTAAGAAAATTGCTTAGATTTGATTTTGAATATAATACTTATAAATAATTAATTAATGTGTGAATGAAAAGATTGGAATTACCACATAAAAATATTAGATTTTTGGCAGTTAACATGATTCCAGAGCTTTTAAATAAACAAAATATCATTTTATTTAAATTATTACACTTTTAAAAAGTTGTGGAAATAAACAAAGAAACACTCAAAATCCCGCATGTTTCTTTCAATTATAATCACTTTATGGATTACAGAACTTAAATAACTTCAGTAGGTTTTGAATACTGATATTTTTAGACTTCATAACTCTCCTGTAAATAAAATCACAGTTGTACAAAAAGCCACTACCGAGATGTAATCGGTTTTGCCGTTCCTGACTTTTCTATTCTTATTTTTAAAAGGTCGAAAGCACTAAAATTGCTGTTTATAATAAGATAATATATATAAATAATCTTTTTTATGCGTATTCGATAAGATGTAATTAATTACTCCAACAATGAAATGATTAATAAACAATAGTAGCATATGTTAACCAAGTGGTGAACTTCAGTGTTCTTTAATGACGTTTTGACCAGTCACTGTGGAAATCCGCTGTTTCAGGGGGCGTCATTCGCTGACACTAGAAATAATCTCGGTAGGGGGCGTCATTCTAGATTTTTTAAAAAAAATTCGTAACTGCGTTAGATTACCTATATAAATATTAATTTAAAAAGTAAAGGAATTTTATAATCCTTTTATATATATATATATATACCTTTATATCATTATAATAGAACTCGCAATTAAACTTGCTTAGATCTTGCTGGCTGCGGGTTCTTTTCACAAATTAATCTAAAAATTGTGACAGAGCACTTTTTCTTTTCCCTAAGAAATTCCTTCAAACAATTTTAGTTAAGGGGACACAACTCTAATTATCAAATATGTGACGCGCGACGATAGCTAACGTTCTCTGCAGTAATGCATCATGGTTTGCGTAATACCTTTGAAATTATTTGGTTTAATTTTTTTAAGTTAGAAAGCTATTTTTGATTAAGCAATTTTTTGTGATAATTTTGACCAAATAATTGATTAAAAGAAATTATTTCAAACAATAATTAAATTAATTTATTATTATTATTATTATTATTATTATCATTATTATTATCATCGTGATCATCATCATCGTCATCAAGGGAGATAACTTTTGGCCTACTAAATTGTTTTATTAATGGGAAGCAATTTATGATTCAATATACATATCTGTTGCTAATTATAAATATGCTAACCATTAACGGCGGGCATAACGTAGCAAACAAATATTTCAAGTTATTTAAAAAACAAAACAGAAAAAAACAATAAAAAATTGGTAAGTAAGAATTTAATTTTCTTTTAATGTTAGACATATTTCCCCGATGTTTTATTTGATAAAAAGAGACCAAGGCCGGTTGTTATAGGAATTAATTGTTACAGCACTAGTAATTCTCGATTGAGCGCAAAGATGATGTTGTGATCGATCTACGCCATGGATGGGTCTTTCAATCGAGGATTTAAAGTATGAATGTCGGTTACGGCCTCAGCTATTAAAAATTACTAGTGCTGTGACAGCTAGCTCAGATCTCCTCTACACCTTTGCCTGCTATTCATAATTGATAAATAACTTCAGCTAGATGTTTGATAACATACGGTTTAAATAAATAAATAAAATTTTTTATGTACTTCAATATTTTGTTCCATATTATTATTACGAAAACCAGTAAATTTATAAATACACGACAATTTATTCTGCAGCGCTTTTTAGATGCTTGAAGATTGCTTTAAAAATCAAATATCGATAAGGGAAACATCAAATGACCGAGTCTGGTTACTCAGGTATTGCATAGACAAGTTCTAACTCGAGAATCATCCCCAAATGTTTAGAACGGTAATCCATATGAATCAGAGTATTGGTTCCTCCTCTACTGATTAATCAGCAATTTAAAAGATCACTTTACTTCTCTTTGATGTTATACGTGATCACTGCGGCTCTAGAACCTGGTTGCAGTTAAAGAATTAAAAAATAAATCCTAGATATATTAATATTATTTACTATAAATAATAATCAAGAAAACAACAGTACAGATTTAAAAACCTAGCTCTTTAAAAACCAAATAAAGAAAGTTATCTCCCTTCGGCCATCAAAGCAATGAATAATTTTAATATAAATTTAAGAAAATCTAATTTATATCAGAAAACGCATTTAATAACATGATAAATTTGCACTGACCCTGTAGGTTTGAATCTTTTTAATGGGTGATAAATGACAAGCTATTTCGAGACTGGCCTTACGTCTACGCACATGCGCACGAGAGACTTCCGCTTCTGGTGGCGCCTCTTAGCTCAGGCATAACAATTGCTGTGGTCGAATCACCGGATCTTTCTTCACCGACTCGAAGCGATGTAGCTGACGGACAATTATTGTCGTCGGCTGCATTTACATAACTTTGGTCTGCTCACTCGGCCGTCACATTAGCAAGGAATAGACGCGGTGGCTAGCCCGTTCGTTGCCAGTGCGCTCCGACCACCGGCCAGACCGAAATAAAGCAGCGGCAAGCGAAGTTCTTCAGACTTTTGTCTTCGAACCACGCGGACATCGAGGAGGCCGGCAACTGTCGGGGTGGGCAGTCAAAACAACGGTGCCGCGCCGTCTGCTGGCCATCTCGTCGGGAAACGCATCTGCGCAGTTCCGCGGCCGGCGAGCCGTTAAACACCTTTGGTTAATTGAAGCTCGTTTTTCTTTTTTGTATGCAAACCTTTATCCTTGTACAAGGGGTGGAGTGGACTGCTGAGGTGGAGGGCACAAGTTCAAGTCCAGCTCGGGCCGTCCGTGTTTGTCGCACTGCTTTCCTCGTCTATGGTTTCTGAGTATCCTCCGGGCGATCCGGTTTCCTCCCGCATCTGAAAAATAAGGGTTTTTAGTTGAGGCTTGTCGGGTACTCAGGGCATCCGCCTGACTTTCAAGTGCCTTCAACAGTACCCAGGTAATTTGCTTGGTCACCAGGGCAGATACACCATCCCCACCTTCATCTTTGGGCCCATGCGAGACTTCGCCACAAAGTCAGAGCATGGGTCCTAAAAGTATGATTTACTTACTTAAAACACCCCCCCCCCGATATCCACTTTTGGGAGATTAATATGTAAATGCATAAAAATAAAACTATGAAGAAAATTATAAACACAAAATACATCGTCTTTAGATAAAAGATTGTGTGCATCTGGCTTCGCTCTGCTTTCGACGAGTGCGATAGAGAAGTTCTCCACCAGTGAACACCAGACAAACCTTCGTAATTTTCCATTTATATTTATCTCTTTACCGATAAAGTTATAATCTGCAATTTAAGCAGAATAAGTAAAATATACATATACTGGTATAGAAAAAGAAGAGTAGAGTTAAAAGAAGTCAGTTTTTGTAGATTTCTCGCCTCCTTTCAAGAAGAGCGGTTGTAAGAAACTTCCGTGATTGGCCTCAGTACTGGATGATGACGTCAGGAGAGCCTAGAGTCGGCGAAATTGTCAGCGAATAACGATAATTAAAACACACGCACACACACACACACACACAGTGCCACAGCTTTAATCGAAGTCGCGCGAGGAATCATGGGTGGTGGGGATCGGAGAAAGTTCCGAGAAATCGGCGATAACTGGCGTGAAAGGTAACACCGGAAGCTTAACGGTTTCAAGTTGCATTGTTAAAGTTGGCTGCGAAAGGTACAAAGTCAGTCCGGTAAAACTCCCCGTCGCCCTACCTGACAGGGGCTGGCCACGGTGCGTGTCCGCTGTAGCCGATAGCGCTGACCGAACGTACGTGCAGTCGCCGATCCTCAGATACACATCAACTGATAGGTAAGGCAAACAAATCGATAAGTTCCTCAAAAGTTTTTTGGCTAACTATTAAAAAGATATTTGTACAGCCTGGGAAAAGACTTTTTGGTTGTCGCAGACAAAGGCCAAAGAACAAAAGCGATCTCCCGCGCAAATAAAATGGCGATCAATATTTCAATTTCAGTTTTTTATTTGTGGGGGGATATATCTTCTGTTCAACACGTACAGTTATTTAAAGTGGCCAGACCAGGTGTTAATCGTAGTGAAGCTATTATCACAAATCGATGCGAATGAATAGAACCCATTAATGTCGCTGTGCCTAGATACTACGAGTCCCTTCGTTTTAAAGCAAACACGATTGTTAGTTTGCTGACAAAATACAGCTGTTTTCCCCCTTGTTTACACCGTTTTTAAAAATTCAGGATATTTTTCGTCACGTGTGGCACTCACAAAGCCTATTCAAGGCCGTATCAGAACGACTTAGTATCGCTCTTTATGACTTACCTTAATTGAGTAATTTATTCAGGAATATTAAGTAGATAATTGGAATACCGCAGTAATTTTAGGGAAATTAGTACGAGAGAGTGGGACAGAGTAAGAGATTTGAATGGGAAAATTAAACGGAACGTGTATGATGAGGGTTCGCGGTGATCTCGATATCAAAATGTCGCTAACGGGGGTCCTGCAAGGCCGAGTCTTCGGTCCAATGCTCACCAAACTTCTTTTTCTTTCTTTTTTTTCTTTTTTTCAGATGAAACCAAACGACATTTAACTCTAAAAGTCGCTGTTCGGATAATAAATAAGAGAAAATCTGGCATCATTGTGGAGGTCGTTATGGCTCGGGAGTGTCTGCGGCACACCGAAAGGCAAACCGGAGCATCCGGGAGAAAGCGCACAAAACGAGCCGGTACGAAAAAAAAAGAGTATCCCTGCCAACGCTGTTCGCGGGGCGTAAACCGAATCTATCAATCGATGGTAGATATCTGTTAAGAAGATCTTTTTTTTTTTTTAAATTTCCTTAACACGTGGTTTCATTTTATTTAAAGAACCCTGCTCAACTTTTCCGATACAAACAACAGATTCCTCGTCACAGTAAAACGACGAATATTTGGTGTTTTTCTTTCCGTCAAGTGGAGGTAGCTTAAGACAGTTCACCAAGGGCCAGTTTGTAAAACGATGACATTAGTGATATAATTTCATGGAATGGGGGCTCCCCCCGTATCGCAATGAAAGCTGTACTTGTAGGTTTTGTAAATATGCCGACGACTGCGCCCATACGGATTTCTTAAAGTTTAGATGAAACAGGTGGTCACTGTTGCCAGTTGCCAAGTCGTAGGTCGTCATATAAAGACCGAGAACAGTTATGGTAAAGTTTGCTGTAAAATTGTAAAATTGCAGTTTTCATAAGCGTATATGCTAATATTTTCTCATGTCTATAAGATTGTAATTTACCCGTTTCGTTTTACTGGATCCTAGGCTTTCTAACATTCTGACAGTGATGGGTTAATAGGTTAGAGCGGTACATACCTTAAGTAAGTACCTGGGAAAAGTAAATTTCCCAATATCGCTTTTCTTTGAAGGTGCCAACCCGTGAATTCTTCATCTCCACGCGCTAACCCAGTTGGTTTCCGTTTCCGTAATCAATCGCCTTATTTACGTAATCAGGTGATCAGCCCTTTTTAAAGGGTAGCCAGGCGGCTTTACACCCAGGTGCAGTGAGCAGTTGGGCAGAAAATCCTTGCTAGAACTCTTCATTTTTAGATGTGGGAGAGAACCCACGCGGCCGGCAGGGGAGGTAAGTCTAGTGCGGACCTTGACCCTAGCAGTCCACCGGGTCAAAAGGTTTAGAACAGATATTAAAGCAAGGACTTTCCGGGCTCCGCGGCTAAACAGAAGAGAAACAAGTCTTCGCATAAGCCACGATGGCACCCCGTCCCCAGGAAAAACTCGCACGCCCATCCCTTCCTTTAAAAATATTGAAATCCCTATTAAATACTGTTTGTTCTCGCCTTTTATTGGGTTTTTAGAGTTGTACCTTCCGATAACTTTGAATTCTCGTGTTCTAAGCAGCGACGGGGTCTGAGCCACTCAGAAAAGTCGTTCGTGTTCCAGCTAATCGTCTAGGCCGCCATTTCGGATTGACCCGCACGCAAATACGTGGAGGTAATCAAGTTAGTGCACAGCGCTGACGTAGGGCGGCGCTACCTGTCTGTCGTCGATAACCTTTGTTGTCACCCGCTAAAGCTCGAGACTTCTTAAGCGTTAAATCTTAATGTTCTTTTAAAAGAAAAACGGAAAACAAGGAAGAACTCCGCGCTTTCGCGGTATAAACAATCAACCCAATTATTAACTCGGTCCCTGGAGAGACTCCCTGAAGGTAGTAAAAGAGGTATTTACTCCACAGCTAAAGGCGTGTTCTTGAGTGACACGATTAACGGCGGAGAGTTCAGCAAATTTCTGTCCCTACTCTCTCCTCCGTCGAACCGACCTTTGAGAGTTTAAGAACATAAGGCAGCAGTCAGCTCAGGTGGTAAAGGCGCGAGTTACCCGGCCACGCACGCCCAGGGAAGTCAGATGTTATCCGCATAGAATCCATACCAGGGTTCGCCGAATCTGACCGGGATTCGAACTCGGGATCTCATCCGCAAAGGCCGGCGGTTTAGCACTAAACTGGTACATTTAAACTCCGAGAACCGAATAGAAAAAGTAATAGAAAGGGATGCAACATTTTAACTTAAGCCAAAACATCATATTTTTTTAATCTTTGGTCAATATAATTATTATAAATTAATGTAAAACAAAAGCTTATTATT
The DNA here is from genome assembly GCA_018389105.1 of Nautilus pompilius. Lineage (NCBI taxonomy): Eukaryota > Metazoa > Mollusca > Cephalopoda > Nautilida > Nautilidae > Nautilus > Nautilus pompilius. The sequence goes on along the minus strand of JACATO010000963.1, from coordinate 11,612 downwards.
ATTATTATTATTATTATTATTATTATTATTATTATTATTATTATTATTATTAATATTATTTTCTTCTGTTGCTGTTTCCTTCAAGTCCCTTTTAGCCGGATGTTCGGTAAAGAGGTGAAGGGGTCGGTAATTCATTTTCCCGGTTAATCTCCCACCTGCTCGGCTCTCCGGGTTGGAGGACACAATGTGAGCGAGCTAGAAAATGACGTACGAAGAGAACGGCGGAAGGAAAATCTCTCGCGATTAACACGTGCCCCATTTTACAGGAGAAGAAAAGGGGGTTAGCCAGTTACCTTTGTAAGAACCAAAATAATAATAATAATAATCATAATAATAAATTGTTGCGCAACCTTTGTACAGAAAGGATTTCCGGCTTCGGCGTAGTTCGTTTCACGTGATTGGCCACCGGTTATTTTTCTGCGCGCAACCATTTCCTGTCACTGGGACGTAAGCAGCGCGATTAGGGTCCTCGCGTGCGTCAAGCCAACGTCCGCCGCGTAATCAGGGGTCGGTTACTATATAGCCGGTTGGCGGAAAATACGTGTGAGGAAGAGAACAAAAAAAAAAAAAAAAACACGAGAGCTCTGATAAGGGGAGATAATTTTTCATGTTTTTAATGGGTATTTCTTTACTATTTACTGTAAAGCCGGAGCGGACCAGCGTCGTCCAGGAGTCTAGGGTAGAATGGTGGAATTGTTCTGTCGGTAGCTGGCTGCGGGGGTGGTGGGGCACATGCCACGTGATCGGAAGCTCTTGCGGGAGTGCCAGGCTTTCAAAAACGACTAGAGATAGGCCGGATTTACCCGTCCACGTGGTCGCAGGGGTGGGGGGGGTGAGACAGTAAAAAGCCCCTTTTGGCTGGTAGGTAAACGGATTACTTCGGTATAATCCCGAGGCGTATACAAGAGGCCGACCGAGCAGCCACGGGTCGCCGTGCTGAAGACAGAGATGGAGAGCTAGGGACGGACGTCTGTCCATTGGAACGTGCGAAGGTTCTGTCAGACGAGAAAGAAAGGTCCGTGGGGCCGAGGGAATCCACTCACCAAAACATGAAATTGTCAGTCGGAGCCTCACGTGACCCGAAAAGAAAGAACTCGCGTAGTTTTTAAAATAGGGGGACTTTTACAATGCAAATGTCAATTTTGATTTAGAATCGACGAGGAGATTCAGGTGCCCGAAAAGCTGCTGATTCAAATAGGCTACCGGCGTGGATTATAGAACTGGAGCTCTCCATCGTCTATTTCATCGTCTAGTCAACAAAAAGTCCATTCATTCATCCAATCATTGAAATCAGCCAGTAAATTTTGCGTCATTTTTACGCCAAAAATCTTCCATTTGAACCTGGTATTTGAGCATAAACATGCAGGCGATGGTCAGTGTACGCAAATACACAGTATGGGAAATAATTATGGAAGCGCAGGCAGGCGATGCACAAATAATTAGTAGCTGTAACCGAGAGACTATAATATACACACAGTTTATTACTACAGAAAATATACAAACACAAGAGTAATACGTTGCAAGTGAGCCCTGACCGTTGTACGGGGCCGCGCGCCTTGTTTCCGTGCTCCCAGCAGCCTCTCGGTGTCTGACTGCGGGGTGTTGGTCCAAACATCCGGCAGCACTTTCCACGATTCACCCAAGGTGTTTGGCTGCCGGCTGGATTCCTCAGCAGCCAAGTTAACTTGAGATAGCCTCAGCGGTGTTCGTGTCAGGGCTTTGTAATTGCTTGGGAATCTTCGTCATGTTGCCAAATGAGATGTCCTCCTGAAGTAATGGCGCAACAGTTTAAAACCTGCCAGTACCTTTCGGAAGTCAGCACATCTTTGATTTTACGCATATCTTCGACACTTCTGGCTATCGCGCAGCCCTACATTTCCACTCGCCGTCTACCCCAGACTGTCACACCGCTCGCCGGGCCGTCTTGATTACTGCCAAACGGTTCAAACTTGGACTCATCTGTAAGGAGCACCAATTTCCAGGTTTTGTCAGCCCACTGTCTCATTTATGCTGCCTCTATGTCAGCCTTGTCGTGGCTACGTTTTCTCAGCAAAGATTTTATTGAAGCTATACGACCATTGAGATCACTTCCTGCTAATGTGTATCTTACTGTTCTTGGGAAAGCAAGAACATCATTACCTGTGGCTGGATTATTCGCGATATTTCTACTGGCTCGTCGTCTACTACATCGGGAACGTATCACGAGGCTCTTGCTATTACTGTTAGAGACTTTGGATTTTCTTTCTAGTCCGCGTCTCTTGTCAACAGTATCAGTTTCGTGAAGGAGACAAGTAAAGAAGCAAGAGATCTAGAAGGAAACGGAGAGAAAAAAAAGGAGAAACAAAAAATGGAAAATGAAGATGTAGAACTGAGAGAGGGGAAGCGGAGGGAAGAAATCGACCTGTAGTGCCAAAGAAGAAAGGTTGAGAAAAATCAAGAATGGAGATGCTAAACCAAAGGAGATGGGACGGAGAGAGGCAAAAGATGAAGATGCTGAACCAAAAGAGAAAGGTGGAGAGAAGCAAGAGAAAGAAAGGGAGATTAATTATAATAATTTATTTTTTTATACAGAGAGAGAGAGAGAGAGAGAGAGAGAGAGAGAGAGAGGAGAGAGAGAGAGAGAGAGAGGAGAGAGAGAGATGGAGAGAGAGAGAGAGAGAGAGAGAGAGAGAGAGAGAGAGAGAGAGATGGAAGAGAGATGGAGAGAGAGGAAGAGATGGAGAGAAGAGAGAGCTAGAGAGAGAAGAGAGAGAGAAGAGAGAGAGAGAGAGAGAGAGAGAGAATGAGATAGAGAGAGACGAGTAGAGAGAGAGAAGGAGAGAGAGAGAGAGAGAGAGAGAGAGAGAGAGATAGAGAGAAGAATAGAGAGAGATGGAGAGAGAGAGAGATGGAGATTAAGATGGAGAGATATGGAAGAAGAGAGAGAGAGAGAGATGGAGAGAGAGGATAGCGATATAGATAGATGAGAGAGAGAGAGAGATCTCTAGGATATGGAGAGAGAGCGAGAGATGGAGAGAGAGAGATCTCTCTTAGAGAGAGAGAGATGGTAGAGAGAGAAGCTTTAGAATGTATCTCTTAGCTCTCTGTATCTCGCGATAAGAGATATTTATCGAGATCTGCAGAAGCTAGAGAGATCGAGCTAGCTCTCTCGAGATAGATCTCGATCGAGCGATAGCGAGTGTGGAGAGATCAGATGGAGTCGAGCTTCATGATGGACAGACTTATGTATGTAACATTTATTTGAAGAGTTTTTACTGATTTTGTTAATTGTATGTCACAGACTAAAGAGAGAAGGGCGAGACAGCGGTTAGACACACCGGTTACTAGGGGATATCCGTACTGAGGTTGCAGCGGTCGAATCACGGTTTCCGTTAATGATGTGTCTGAGCACTTCTCACGTGCATTCCTCGTTCGATACACATGATAATAAAAAGAAAAAAAAGGGGGTACGCCGGTCGATTGGCGACAAAAGCGGCCGCAGGGTTAGGGATCTGCATCGACATGCACGTCCATTCATTAACCATATTGCTCCGCTTTGTCTGGGCCGGCCTATGTGTGGGCTCTCCGCGATCCATAATTTTACTGCGCCGCGAAACAAAGGATAAAAACAGGAGGCGGAAAGGGACGTATATTTTACTCCGCCATTCCAAAAAAGAGGCTCAGCCACAGCGTCATTCCATAACCTGTTATTTTCCGAAACGCCGAGAACAAAAAAGGGGGCGTGGTTGTTTTTTTTTGTTTTGTTTGTTTTCCTTTCTCCCTCCGCCCCCCCCCTCTCTCTCTGTGAATGACGATGTGGGTCGCTTGCGTTCTTTCTCCGCGCCCTTCTTTGGGAGTGGGGTGGGCGCGTTCCGATCTGCGTCCGTTGGAGGTGAGTTTTCCGACCCGTACCCTTTTTTGTCCACCCGCCAAACCCCTACTCAAGTTGGCTGCCCTTCATCAGCTGACATTTCCCGATTTTTTTGAGGAGGAGGAGGAGGAGGAGGTTTTTTTTTGAAAGAAAAAGAGAAAGGAAGTTGCCAAAGAAGGGGAGGGAAAGGCCGCCACCATCAGCAACAAATGGATAAGTATTCTAGACAAGAAACCGAAATCAAATAAGACGGAAAGGGGCTGTAAAAACAGATTAAATGCATTTTAAAAAATCAACATAATATATATTTTACATGAAAAATTACATCTTTTTTTCTCTTTTTAAAAAATTTTTTAAACAAGTAATCAAGAAAATCACGACTTAAGAACGTGTGTGGGGGGGGAGAGACGAAAACGGTGTGAAACAATGAGCCACCTTCCGTCTGTTCCGGAAATCTGGCAAAAGGGACGTAACCGACTGACCAGCAAAACATGGATACTCTGCTGAATCTTAAACAGTTCGTTCGTCACGAGTCCCGCTGATGCCTCTTGCCCCAGACATCGGCTGATCTTGCATTCGATCAAAATAAGGACAAGGCTACTTCGTCAACGCTGTTCTGACCTATCTACATCACGAGGTCACCAACAAAACCGTTCAGAAACTGGTTCCAAGTTTCCAGGCTTTTGAAATCTTAGAAGTCATTTATTATTAAAAAAAAAAAAGAAAGATAAAATGCTCACAAAACTGGAAGAAAAGCCTTGTTTAATGTGATAGTAAATATTATGTGGAGTTCATTGTTCTCTTTAGCAGTAAATGACTGTATATAGATATATCAAGCTAAGGTGGCGCTTACTCATTTTTCCCGAGTCAGTCGGTAGTTTTGCTGCTGCAAGCAAGCAAAAACCAATGATGGTTCATAACAAGTCTCAAGCCAAAAGAAATGTTTATCAGTTTGATTTTCAAACTGATTTCATCTATCATCATCAACAACTACCACTGGTAATATATTTCATACTTAGTTACTCTTTTCTTTTCTATGAATCGAATTTCAGAAGAGTAAGGGAGACCTGGGCTAGATCTTACAAGGGTCAGTTGTTACAGCACTAGTAGTTATTAACTGAATGCATAGATGAAGCCGTATGCGACGTCATATGTATACATATAGATACAACTATAACCGAGATCATAGGTTCACCTGTAAATGAGGCTATATTCGACGTCATATGTATACATATAGATACAACTATAACCGAGATCATAGGTTCACCTGTAAATGAGGCTATATTCGACGTTATTCTCGGCTCTGTAAGAGTAAGCTGTAGTGGGTGTGGTTAGCCACGAGGCTGACCTGTTAATCTCTAAACGATATCTTTAATGAACTGAGTAAAATAAAAACAAATGATTTTGATAAACAAAAACTAAATAATTCACATTTTTCTTTGTAAAACACCTCTAAGCCTATTTAAAAAACCCGTTCTTTGACCCCTAAATGCTCTTTTCTTTAGGTAAACATCAGCGCCAGACGATAATTTAACTTCAGTTTTCTGAGTTGTTCTCGCTTTATTCTGCTGTCAAAAGTTTTATATAAATCTATTGTCGTTGTTGCCGTTTTTCTTCTTTCTTAGGTAGAAGTTCTCATCCGCTTTTTCACCCCCCCTCCTCAACCTTTCCTATCTTGCTCCTTCAGCAGCGATTTTTTTCCCAGCAAGCTAACCCTTATCAGATCCCTTCTAAGATCGACATCTCTCCCAATCTGCATGTTTGATTATGCCTTCTCCTGTCCGTTTCAGAGCCTATTATTACTATATTAAGTCCTGCCGCCACCGGTTTACACACTCCAACAAACGTGTTGAGGCGGGCAGAAAGGGGCTTGTCATGTCTCATTACATCACAGCTCCTTCATCTCGACACGCTCAGCGCGGGTGTAAACAAACAAACATGAGAGCACCAAAGAGCAAACCATCATATGCGTGTGCACTACACACAACACACACACACATCAGATATATACGTCTACTCGGCTGCTAAGGCGGAGGGCCCAAGGTCGATTTCAGCTGGGTGGTTTGGTTAACATCCTTAAACTGGCTTCCTGGCTATCTTCCCGATTCTGTCCCCAACTAAGTTTCTTCCGGGTAATCCAGTTTCCTCCTGCATCTAAAAATAATGTTCCAGTAGAAATTTTCCTTCCGAAGTCGGAAGTGCCGGGCCCTGCTTCAACCAGGATGGCAACGCCTCCTAACGAACAACCACGATACTACTGTTCTTTTCTCGAGTTGTCTCCCTTCTAGAGTTGTCGGACTTGAGAACAAGAGTTTAGCCATCTTGGATTTCTACAGAAAAAAATAAAGGGAGATTACTCTCTTCATTTCATCGGAGTCGCTTTCAAACGTTTGTGCCAGCGGGGGAAATGATTGTCAAGAACTCTCCCTAAGCCCGGATCTCCTCGCGTTCGGCCAAAAGGTTTTTTAAAGGGGGGCGGGTGGATTCAAAACTGTAAACTGCGTGCAAACGATTCCTTTACCATTGTCGGTGATGGGTTTGTTATTTATTCCAATTTTCAAAAACTCACGCGAGCAATTTAGGTGAATTACAAACGATTAACAATTACGAAAAAAGATCGGCACGGGAAAGCAGTAAATGGGAGGGGCGAATTTTCCATCCTTCTTCCTCTTTACTTTGACGGTTGTGGCTCATGATAGGGGAGTCAAGCCCACTGTCGCTAGTTCAGAGAAAGGCAGTAATACCACTGAAATTCCATCGTGTAGAATGGCCGCCATCTCGTATGATCGTAGCAGGAGACCTGTGTACGGATTCCTCAGTAGTGAAATCATTTCGCCCCGACGCAAGTTTTCTTCAAGACAAAACTGTTGATAGTGACCAAAAAATATCGTCAAAACCTTTCTCCTTTCTTTGGTTCCGTTACCAAAGTGGCGGGAAATCTCCTAATTATCTTCCTACTTTTACAAATATTGAAAGCTGCTTACGTTTCTCCTCTTTCTGTAGTTGTGTCAGAAACGTACTAAAGTTGTGGACACAAAAACAGATAATTTACCTAACTTTTTCTGTCAGCAATCGAATTTGGTTCAATCGCTACCAGAAAGTGCAAGCGAGGTTTTTGTGTTTGTTTTCTTCCTTTAATTTTATGTTTCTTTGATTCCACTCATTACTTTTCTGGGAATAATCCTATTCCTTTTAGGTTTGCCTAATCGATATGTGATCCGAGAAAACTGGACAAAGAAGATTTGCTAGGTCGATATTGTAACAATGATGCTCATCAAACTTCATTTGAGAGCATCATTAACGGATCGACAATTATGATCACGCTAAATGTGCACGGCTTTCCCGCCCTCTGAACATCAAATACCGTCTTTCAAAGATCGCTTATCAAGAAAGATGTTTAAAGCATAATCCAGAATCTCTCTCTCTCTCCATCTGTTCTGACGTCATCTCTCTCTATACTGAAATCATTTCTCTCTCTCCATCTGTTCTGACGTCATCTCTCTCTATACTGAAATCATTTCTCTCTCTCTCCATCTGTTCTGACGTCAACTCTCTCTATACTGAAGTCATTTCTCTCTCTCTCTCTCCATCTGTTATGACGTCATCTCTCTCTATACTGAAGTCATTTCTCTCTCTCCATCTGTTCTGACGTCATCTCTCTCTATACTGAAATCATTTCTCTCTCTCTCTCTATCTGTTCTGACATCATCTCTCTCTATACTGAAATCATTTCTCTCTCTCTCTCTCCATCGGTTCTGACGTCATCTCTCTCTATACTGAAGTCATTTTCTTCTCCTCCATCTGTTCTGACGTCAGCTCTCTCTATAACTGAAGTCATTTCTCTCTCTCCTCCATCTGTTCTGACGTCATCTCTCTCTCTATACTGAAGTCATTTCTCTCCCTCTCTCTCCATCTGTTCGGACGTTATCTCTCTCTATACTGAAGTCATTTCTCTCTCCTCTCTCTCTCTCTCTCTCTCTCTCTCTCTCTCCCCCTCTCTCTCTGTACTCAGATCGCCATGCATCAATCAACGATCAAGCCAAAGCAGCAATAAAAAGGTCGAAGAATAATGTTATAATTGATATTCATTTATATTAAATCTGGCAATAGCTAAACCAGAAAATGTAAGTAAACAAAAACAGGAAGGGCAGATTCGAAAATAGAGCATTGAAACATAAAACGAATCTCGTAATGAAGTTCTTAATAATAGAGGCTTCTAGCTCTGTGTCCATTTCGAACGTATCGGTCCAAAGATGGCGCGGGCGCCGCTGTAGAATTGGGTTCCTATTAAACACGCAAGACTGGAGACTAGCAATCACTGCTTTAGTCGCATTTGTCAGTTTTCCAGAAATAGTAGTTACTAAAACAAAAATAATTGCATATGGATTTGACAAAAGGCAAAATCTAAAATCTAAAAGTTCTGCGGGTTACCGTGGATTTTATCATCAAACTACTACTATCGTCAGTGCCGTCGACTTACAGGTGTAAAGATAACTTAGCAGGAAGCACCTGAGACGCCCACTGATTCGATACAAATCATACAGTGGGTTATTAAAATTATAAAGTGTAAAATGCATATTCGTCCACGGGTACACAAATGTAGGTACGACGTAACCGATTGCACAATAGATTCCACAACATGACCTGCAGATCGATATCACGCGATCATAGACTTGCAGTCGTCGATCATGTTGCAAAATGGCGCCATAAAGGGTGAGTTGCTGAACATTTCAATGGTTCGCAGTCGGTCGGCCGGCTGGAAGATTACTACCTTCAGATCAACGGCGCCCAACAACAGGCTTGGCAAAAGTCGTCCTCCCTGTACAGGGTTCATCGTCAAAGAAATAACTCCGCGGAATAAGCTAGTCAGGGCTGTCCAGATCCGGCAACACCTGCTGAACGAGCAGGAGCGCGTGTTCGGGGGGAGACCCCGCTTCAGACGTCCATTTGTTTGTCTCCCTTTAGGAAACCGTCATGGCTACCCTGCTATCACGATCGCGGGATATAGTAGCATCCGGGTCTTTGGGATTTAATGTTTTGCTCAATTATCCCAGAAAAGAAATTCAGAGAACAGGGAACAAGAATCTGCCGTAAGCCATACTATCTAATCGACCGTACCCAGGATTTCTAATCGAAGCTTCCCGCCAAAAATAAAAACGCAAGTAAAAATGGCGCCAAGGAAAAAACCAGCGGTGAATACTTTTAGTAAACGGTCACTTAGATCAGCTTCCGCTCGCAGTGCATTGTTGGAAATAAAAAAAACGCCCTGGTCACGTGATGGAGACTAGAAATGATTTCTCTTTCCGCTTATAACGGGTTTATGGCGCAAAGTTCGGACAATGGGAAACTTTTAATTTGGTTACTACCTGACACCCGGGTCATGCATCCACCTGCCTGGCTGACCCCTACTGCGTGCCAATCCAGGACACCCCTACTTAACCTTTTCTTGCACGGTGCGCTCCAAAAACAGGCGCGAGGACGGGTCTGAACCGGAGAAGGGAAGGTCTTGAAAGGGCACCGGACGTCGTCGGGTGCGAAGATGGAGAAGGGGTAAGCACGCGACTGTCCGGCCGCTTCTGACAGTCGACGCGAGAGAAAACACATGAGCGAGGTGCAAGGGGGAAACACTTCCACGACGGCCGACGCTGTCCGTTGGCGCGCTCTCTCTCTCGCATCCTCCTCTCCTCTCGCTCTCTCTCCCCCTCAGCTCTCTCCCTCTCTCTCTCTCTCTCTCCTCTCTCTCTTTGCTCGAGGTAAGAGAAAATCCGAACATGGTGAGTGAAAGCCGCGATGGAGTCCACTCAGCGCCGACAACGCGTGGTAAACAACATGGACAGAGTGCGTGCGGTCCCCACTCTCGCTCGAGTGGGACTCCCTCGTCACACACACGGACAGTCGGGCAGTTCACCTGGGCCGGGCCGGACTCTGTGTGCAGCTCCCCAGTGTCACCTGGCGGATTTCATCGCTCAAAAAAAAAAAAAAGGAAAACAAAAGAAAAGGAAACGAATTCGTCGATGAATCAACAACGGGATCTTTTTGGGGGGCGGGGGCTCCGAAGAACGATGGTGTTGTCCGGAGCGGAGAAGCGAAAAGAAGCCAACAACAACAACAAAATCGTAGCTGAGTCAACATCTCCTCGATCTGACGGACCGACCCGCTTCATCCCGTCCGTGTGCTTGTCCGCCTGGCGGAACTTTCCTTATGAGGTGAGTGTGGGGGGAGCCTCAATTAATCGGCAGTCTGTAGCCTGGTTTGGCTGTTTTTGTGAAAGACACGAGTCTTGCCACGGCTCTGATTCCCTTCCTTCCCTCTTTCATGGAGATACCGAGCTGTCGGAGAACATGCTGAAGACCGCACGTGAGCGGCAAGGCTGTATTGCTAAAATCCTCAGAAGTTCTGGGATTAATGGTTTTGATTTGAAATCACTGGATTTCGTTAATATAATATTTGTTTTAGCCATCATCTCTGTATCGACGCTAAAATAATTTTATTAGATACTTTAATTATCTTAGGGGAATGGTAATGAGGTCTTTATCAGACTTTTCAGATGTGATTAACAAAACCGCGAGTTGAATATATCAGTAAATATCATGTAAAGTCCATCTTTATCAGTAAATATCATCCGTATGTCAAATGATATCTTTCTTCATTGGTAAATATCATATAAATGTTATGTAAAGTCTATCTATACTAATGCATTTATGCTTATTAGTAAATTGCAGTAAAAGTCCTGTAGACACGGAATTTACTTACATTTTCTGGTTTAGCTATTGCCAGATTTAATATAAATAAATATCAATTATAATATTATTATTTCGACCTTTTTATTGTTGCTTTGGCTTGATCGTTTTGATTGATGCATGGCGATCTGAGTACATCATATTACATAATATAGTCGTTTTGTTCAGTTACGTAAAGAGGACAATATGATATATGCTTATGGTGTAATATCTAAACGTATTAAGTATTATTTAAAAAAAACTAACAGGTCTTTCTTGTATCGCGGAATAACATGAGTCACACGAAGAATGGTATTTCGAATGGATCATAACATCGTGTGTGCTTACACCGGTGCTGTTTCATGAGATACAGTGCACTATCTGTACGCCGTTTGGAAGTTGGTAAGTGCGGAAATACATGCAAAAGTACATTTGGATTAAAAAGAAAAACAAAACAGTTCAGTACCTGACTCTTCGCATTTTTTTTAAAAAAAATAATTAATTAAAAGATACCGATTTTCACGCGATTTTAACCTGTGTCACTTCTATTTATGATCCGGTTTAAATGAGAATTTATCACACACGGAATTCAAAAAGAAGTATTTCTATCTGGACATTTCGGACGAGCTCATCCTGTGTTTTAAAGAAGCTCTCTTAAAATGAGAGTAGAAAAAGTAAATACGTCTTAACCCTTACACCACAACTATGGCGCGAGTTTTCTGATCGCGTTTTTGATAGGACATCGGGCAGGAAATTTAAAGTTAGTCATGGCATTTATAATTTCAATTTGTTAAATTTTATTTCAGATTTAATGAAAGCTCTTGTTGTTTGTTTGTTTGTTTTCATATATGTTTTTTTGGTGCGCATGGCTAGTAAAGTCAGTCGATGTTTTCAGCGGCCCAAAAATATTTGCATTTGACGAAGGTCGCTTACGGAAAAACACGTGGTGACTTGTTGCAAGCGACCAAAGGTCGGCGGACTCACAAACCAGTGCAAAATAAAGATACGAGAATTAACTTAGTTTGCCTTTTAATTTTCTAAAA